>CAJUXJ010002057.1:0-36908 GCA_910589775.1 Avena eriantha
AGAGTCTGTTTTCAAATAGGTAACAGTTCTGGTAAGAAAAGTGCCGCGAAAATACTATCCAACTACATTTTTGCAGTTTTTAGACAATAAGGAAAGCTACGAAGCGAAAGAGGGAAGGAAACGGAGCCAGGGTGGCTCACACCACCCTGTGGCGCGGGCCCACCCCTGGCCACGCCACCAGCTGGTGTGGCCACTCCGGACTCCGCCTCTGACTCGTTTTCTCCCAGTACCTTCCTTTTGTTGTGAAACTTCATAATATATACCACCCCCCCCCCGGATCTCCCGAGGTTTGTATATCGTTGTTTTCGTCGTGTTTTCGTTTCGATCTGTTTCTGCCAGGAATTACTCTTGAAAGCTTTGAGCACAATGGTGCCCTCCAAATGATAAAGGAAAGGAGCCTATGGAGGAAGATCTCCAATACCCCCGGGCAGGAGAAGGAGGAAGGAGATCAAGAGTGAAGGTGAAGAGGAGGCCAAAGCACACCGGCACTACCGTTGCAAAGCATTGGAGTGGTGGCCGAACCCTGCCAGGATCAGAAGGACTGCACGGATGTCAACTAGAGGGAAGCCTCCGCGTCACTGCTTGGCACCACAGACACCTTCTCCGAGCACCAAGAGTCCCTTACATACCTTATCCATAACCATGCAGGAAAGAAGACCACAAGGAAGAAGAGCGGAAAAGAATCACAAGAGCTAGGATCCATAATCTGACATGATCATGCACCGCATCAAGCACAACTCGAAGTGATTCATACCCTCACCTTCGAGATTGTGGACTTGGGGGAAATTGGTCAAGAAGCTCATCGAGAGGATACCACCACCACCAAAGGAGTAATTCGTCATCAGGTTTGGCATCCCCTTGGTTTGTTCCAAGCTTGGGTGGGTGCCACGATATCACATCACTATCTTCTATCTTTTTACCTTTTTAGTAGAGTCATATCATGAATAGAAGAAGTTATTATGTAGGATGGTTTGCATTATGGAAGTGTCCCCTCTCTCGTTAGATATGTATCCCTTGGTGTGAGTTGCCGTTATGGAATATTAATGAGAAGTTCTATCATTCACTCTTTTTTCATAGCTTATATTAGTTTTCAATTCGTGGTTATATGATTGATCTTGTTGTTAGTATTGGTATCACTTTGGGATCATTAAGTTAATTTAGTTGGTTTTGGTAAACTTGGCTCGGTCAGTAGCAACACTATTTTTGAGAGTTGAATGAAAAGATAAAAGTACTCTAAAAAAATAATTTCATCATCTTTCTTTCTTGATTTGCTCATAAGTTTAGTATTCTCTAGTTAAGATCTTTTGTGCTTCCAAGGAAGATTGCCTGTTTGTCTTTATCACTTGTATGTTTGTTTGTTTCCTTCAACTCGTATACTTTCTACCTAGCCTTGCTAGCCAAAAACCTGTACTGAGAGGGAATTCTTCTCGTGCATCCACTTCCTTAAGCCAAAAACCTATGCCATTTGTGTCCACCCTACCTACCTATTAGCATTATTGCTATTCCAAGTAAATTCTTGTTTTATCTACCTCCCAAATTAAACTTGTTATGTGAAAAGTAGTGATTAAAGCTCTCACGAACTTGATGGCACACTTTACTTTCTTGTACTTAATAAACTGGAACCATTGTGCTCACCTATGTTGCGTATATGCTTGCGCTTTGTAAGTTGTGAATTAGCAGAACCATGCTATCATGGGGAATGCTTTCAACATTGCACTGGTACTTTGTATCAAGTTGATATCATGTTCTTTTGTCTATGGATATCGTCGGTGTGAAATGAAAGGGGAGCTTGTAAGTCCATGGAGTTATGTATATGTGTTAGAGAAACGCCTGGGCCACTGGTCTAATCCATGCTGACTTGGTGGAAACCTGCAGCATAACCATAACGAGTATATATGAAGCATTCTTCTTATAAAAAAGAGTCTGATATTGAGAAAAAAGAGAAAAAGGAAAAAAGAGAAAAAGGAAAAAAGAGACTACGAAAAGAGGAAAAGAGAGAAAAAAGCACCATATTCCCATGGTAAATAAGAAGATTGTTGAGATGCTTGTTGTCTGCTTGCCTTGTCATTTTGATATGGGGATTCTTCCGTATCATCGGACAAGGGGTACCCCGTTGGCGGTTCTCTATGATACACATATGCTTACGATGACAAGAACTTACCGATGACTAAACTTGAGTAGCATGAGGAGCGGCCCTCGTATTCAAGGGACATGAGATTTTCAATTTACAACTTGTCAAGCATATCCTCATATTTGATCACTCTAACCTTAATCACCTAAACATGCCTATGATAGGGGCAATGAGAGCTGAAAGCTAATAAGTATCATAATTTTTGGGAGCTCTTTATGCGACTTGCAATCCCTGCTTCCCTCTGCGAAGGGCCTTTCTTTTACTTTGTAGTTGAGTCAGTAAACCTATTCCCTTCTATCTCAGCAAGTATTTTGAGTTGTTGTGTTTCATTCATTCATATGATGATTTATTCAATCATGTTTCTTATGTTCCTTGTTGTTAGTAAAAAGAACACACATGCAATGACTGTGGTTGTTGGTAGTAAAAAGAACACACATACAATGACAATAGTGGATCCATGTGTGGTCTCTGAAGAGAACACACATTTCAATGACACTGGTGGATCAATATGTGGTATGTGGAAAGAACACACATGCAATGGCACTGGTGGATCCATAGGTGGATTGTGAAAAGAGCACGCATGCAATGACACTGGTGGATCCGTATGTGGTATGTGAAAAGAACACACATGCAATGACTCCAGTTGTTGTTAGTAAGAAGAACACACATGCAATTACACTGGTGGATCCATGTGTGGTCTCTAAGAGAACACACATCTCAATGACACTGGATCCATATGTGGTATGTGAAAAGAACACACATGAAATGACTCCAGCTGTTGTTAGTAAAAAGAACACATGCTATGACACTGGTGAATCCATATGTGGTATTTGAAAAGAACACACATGCAACGACTCTAGTTGTTGTTAGTAAAAAGAACACACATGCAATGACACTGGTGGATCCATAGGTGGATTGTGAAAAGAGCACACATGTAATGACACTGGTGGATCCATCTGTGGTATGTGAAAAGAACACACATGAAATGACTCCAGTCGTTGCTAGTAAAAAGAACACACATGCAATGACACTGGCGGATCAATATGTGGTCTCTGAAGAGAACACATAGTTCAATGACTCTGGTTCTTGTTAGTAAAAAGAACACACATGCAATGACACTGGTGGATCCATGTATTCAATGACTCTGTTGTTATTAGTAAAAAGAACACACATGCAATGACACTGGTGGATCCATATGTGGTCTCTGAAGGGAACACACATTTCAATGACTCTGGTTGTTGTTAGTAAAAAGAACACACATGCAATGACACTGGTGGATCCATGCATGGTCTCTGAAGAGAACACACATGCAATGACTCTGGTTGTTGTTAGTAAAAAGAGCACACATGCAATGACACTAGTGGACCATAAGTGGATTGTGAAAAGAACACACATGCAATGACATTGGTGGATCCATATGTGGTATGTGAAAAGAACACACATGCAATTACTCTAGTTGTTGTTAGTAAAAAGAACACATATGCAATGACACTGGTGGATCCATGTGTGGTCTCTGAAGAGAACACACATGCAATGACACTAGTGGATCCATATGTGGTATGTGAAAAGAACACACATTTCAATGACTCTGGTTGTTGTTAGTAAAAAGAACACACATGCAATGACACTGGTGGATCCATGTGTGGTTTCTGAAGAGAACACACATGCAATGACTCTGGTTGTTGTTAGTAAAAAGAGCACACATGCAATGACACTGGTGGATCCATGTGTGGTATGTGAAAAGAACACACATTTCAATGACTCTGGTGGATCCATAGGTGGATTGTGAAAAGAGCACACATGCATTGACACTGGTGGATCCATATGTGGTATGTGAAAAGAACACACATGCAATGACTCCAGTTGTTGTTAGTAAAAAGAACACACATGCAATGACTCTGGTTGTTGTTAGTAAAAAGAGCACACATGCAATGACACTGGTGGATCGATAGGTGGATTGTGAAAAGAACACACATGCAATGACACTAGTGGATCCATATGTGGATTGTGAAAAGAGCACACATGCAATGACTCTGGTTGTTAGTAAAAAGAACACACATGCAATGACACTAGTGGATCCATAGGTGGATTGTGAAAAGAGCACACATGCATTGGCACTGGTGGATCCATATGTGGTATGTGAAAATAACACAGATGCAATGACTCTAGTTGTTGTTAGTAAAAAGAACACACATGCAATGACACTAGTGGATCCATGTGTGGTCTCTGAAAAGAACACACATGCAATGACATTGGTGGATCCATATGTGGTATGTGAAAAGAACACACATGCAATGACACTGGTTGTTGTTAGTAAAAAGAGCACACATGCAATGACATTGGTGGTATCCATTGGTGGATTCTGAAAAGTACACACATGCAATGACACTGGTGGATCCATGTGTGGTCTCTGAAGATACACGCATGCAATGACACTGTTGGATCCATATGTGGTCTCTGAAGAGAACACACATTTCAATGACTCTAGTTGTTGTTAGTAAAAAGAACACTACATACAATGACACTGGTGGATCCATGTGTGGTCTCTGAAGAGAACACATATGCAATGACTCTGGTTGTCGTTAGTAAAAAGAGCACACATGCAATGACACTGGTGGATCTATAGGTGGATTGCGAAAAGAACACACATGCAATGACACTGGTGGATCCATGTGTGGTCTCTCAAGAGAACACACATTTCAATGACTCTGGTTGTTGTTAGTAAAAAGAACACACATGCAATGACACTGGTGGATCCATGTGTGGTCTCTGAAGAGAACACACATGCAATGACTCTGGTTGTTGTTAGTAAAAAGATCACACATGCAATGACACTGGTGGATCCATAGGTGGATTGTGAAAAGAACACACATGCAATGACACTGGTGGATCCATATGTGGTATGTGAAAAGAACACACATGCAATGACTCTGGTTGTTGTTAGTAAAAAGAACACACATGCAATGACACTGGTGGATCCATAGGTGGATTGTGAAAAGAACACACATGCAATGACACTGGTGGATCCATATGTGGTATGTGAAAAGAACACACATGCAATGACTCTGGTTGTTGTTAGTAAAAAGAACACACATGCAATGACACTGGTGGATCTATGTGTGGTCTCTGAAGAGAACACACATTTCAATGATACTGGTGGATCCATAGGCGGATTATGAAAAGAGATTTGCCCTCTCTCTCAGTCACAAATCTCACAAAAGCCCAAACGTGTGGAGATCACAAACATCTGCTCACTCTGGGTGCTATGCCCTAATTGGCTGACACGGATGTCACGCGGATCGTCTCCACCAACCGTTGATCCTATGTGATCGAACAGACAGGATAACCCTGCCCTTCTCCACTTTTTTTATGCATGGTTAGTCCGTGCCACCTCTCTATCCGTGCCACCGATACTTTACCTCCATAAACAAGTGAAAATCCATCTATCTAACTAAAATAAATGATCATATTTCGAAGAAGCCATCGTCTTTGTCTTCCGGTTCGTCCTCGTCTTTGTCAACGCCATGGTCCCTGCCATCGCCGCCGTCGGTGTCCTCCTCTAATGACTCGACACCGCCCCCTTCCTTGAATAAGCGCGCTATCTCCTTGTTAGAGTCCTCCTCCTCCTCTTCGTAGTCCCATGGGTCCACGTCACTCTCCTCTGCTTCTGCCTCCAACTGATCGATGAACGCCTCCTCATTGGTCGAGTCGGACTCATCCAAATAGCTATCTCCTCTCTTCTTCCTGGTCTTCTTCTCGTTCCTCTTCTTGTCTGTACTCACTGGTGCAACACATGCCCCTGTCCTGGCTGCTGCTTTGCACTCGTCCGACGCTGCAGGTACCCCACGCTCCTCCTGCGCTGACCGGTACGAGATTCGATGTCACGGTGTCCTCGAGTGCTGATGTCGATGGATCCTGGCGCGGTCGGACACGGCGTGCTGCCTCAGTAGGCGACTCGCGAGCGTGAACGATGCAGCTAAGAGCCGGGGACGCAGGACGGTCAGTGGATGGCTTGGACCTGCCATTGCCATGGCGAGGGGGCATCGTGCTCAAGGTAGTTGCTCCGAATGGTCGATGGCGGGTACACAGAGTGGGGTGCCAATCTGATCAAGGACGAGCAGCGGTTTCGTGCGCCGTGTCCATGCATGTATTTGTCGATTATCAAAAAAATAAGTAATATCTCGCGTACTGAACATAATTTGATCACAACAAAAGTGGCACGGCGTATTCTAGACTCGTAAATATCCCGTGCGTGCCTGTCACGTGGAGTTTGACGTGCCGACGTGGTCATGCAGCAGTTGCGTGCGTCATTGCCCCATCAACACGTGACACAGGCACGCGGGATGTGCGCGCCGATTCCCGTGATGACCACCCGGCTCGCACTCCCCTTATTATATACTGGATTTGGGCAGCGCCGAAGACCATTGAAGTGTCCATCGCAATAAAGACAAGTCCCATCGATTCCCTACCCCTGCCTCCCTGGCTTCTTTGAGAAGGTAGACCGTACACAGTAGTCTTGTATAATAGTACTAGTACTACTGGACCATGGCCTATGCTCTTTGACTCTTCTGCCACACTAATCACTATCTCCTTCCTCCTGCCGTCGCCACCCTCACCCTGCAAGCCATGGCTCCACTGAGGAGGGGGAGAGGCCGGTCGACGATCCTCGTAGAGAAAAGGGAGAGAAATCATCGCGAGGCACTTCTTGCTCTACCACCCGCTCAAGCCCACCCTCTCATCGAGGCCCAATCTCCCCCGACAATGGCGCTGAATGTTCTAGCAGGCGAGGGCTCCTCCCGGTACGGTCTTCTTGTTCTACTTCTTCTCCATCTCCCTCTCCATCATGATCTTAATCAACTTCCTCTTGTTTTTCTTCTTCTTTTGACTCTTCCTCTTCTACGTATTACAGGCCGGCCGTGGAGCCCGAATCCACCACGACGGAGGCGTTGTAGGACCCGTTTGGCCCCATTCCATGTCTCAGCGAGGTAGCAAATCTCCACGTTGTTATTTCTCCGAGTTGTGATGTGGATTTCTTAGATCCTGTCTGCCTCACATTGGTTTTTCTTCTTCTTTTGCGAGTATTATTAGTTTTCATGAATATGACTGGATCTCTTGGTCTTTCCTTAATACCACTGTTCATAGATTCACTATGGATTTTTTGTGATTAGGATTAGTTTATCGTGGTCATGAATAGATCTCTAGGTCCATTTTTAACACTACGGCCAATAGATTCAATGGGGATTTTCTGATCTGTATTAGTATTCACCTGGGACCTGGAGTGTAATTATAGAATTCCTATTTCAATTAACATGAACGATGCAGCGATCGAAGGCCGAGTACCGTGACAAGGTGGCCGTGATCAGTTCCAAGATTGTCAACCAACATGAGCTTGCACGCTCCCTCACCCAAGCTAATGAGAGCCAACGCAAGCAATTATCTGTGCAGAAGGAGATCTCGCTAGATTTTGCATGTGACGTCGTTAGGATGCATAAAGTGCTCGACCGTAACTTGAACAGGCAAGAACATGCCATCAATATAATCAACGAGCTCACGGAGGAGAAGAAGAATCTCGCGGAAAGGTGCATTCTCCTGCAGGGTGAAGTCAGCGAGGCACTCAGAGGACGCGTCGAGGACACCAAGGCTACCATCCGAGCCTACCATGACATGAACTGTTGCCTGGATGCAGTCAAGGAGATGAAGGTGGACATGAGCAGAGGGATCACTGTACTCGAGGGTGTTCGAAAAGAGAACGAGGAGCTAAGGGCATGTCTAAAGGTGTATCGGAGCAATGCTCAAGTCTGATTCCCGTTAGCGGGGACACGAATATCAGTTTGTCCTCCACTCCTTTTGTAATGTTTAGGGTTCAGGGAGCAATGCCCAAGTCTGCTTCCCATTATAGGGTGCAATAAGAATCCTAGGGCAACTCCTTATCTATCTGGACATGTGTTGGTGTTCATGTTCATGAATGGACACCATGTTATCTTTCCATTATGTATCTGGACATGGGTTTCTACATTATGAGTTTGCCACTCTCCCACTACTATTTGGTGATATTGGGAAAAACCCACAGCACACTAAACTACAGATAAATCTTATTTGTCTTTGGAATTGAAATTATGACAGTGCCACTAGTCGATTCATAAAATGTTGATTAGTCCTAGATTGCTTCTTCCTTGAAATTATGACAGTGCCACTAGTCGATTCAGTTAATTATGGAAACTAACCAGCTTGTCCTAGTGAATTGAACAAACCATACTATGTATTTTTGTTGTAGGGAAAGAGGCAAAAGATCAACAAGGACCTGGCGACCCGGCTAAATGACAAGATAGCAATCCAAAGGGAGAAGCAGAATTCCCAGAAACTGGCCTTTGACCAACTGCACGCTGAACTCGCGGTCCTTTCTGATAAGTGCCAGAAACTGGAGGAGTTAAACGCCGGCTTGGCGAAGCTACACAGTGAAGGTCGCACCTCGGCTAGAAAGCAGGCGGAGATCATGAAAGGGATCTTGAAGGAAAATCGTATGGCTACGGACCAAATTCTCCAATTCATGACGGAGCGCTGGAACCTACAGCTGAAGCACGACATAGTACTGAAGGAGCTAGCCAATCTTAGGGAGGAAAACAGGCAGCTCCGGGCCAGACTCGCTTGAACACAACATATGTCTATTTAGTACTGAACTGCCTGGTTTATCCTCTGTAGTGGTGATTTTGTAAGCGTGAACTTAACTCTATGCACGATATGTGTGTTCGGTGTTCGTCTGAAATTAGTTTGCTCGAGAATTGAGTTTGGCTTAGTTAGGAAAGCGCAACTGCAAGTCTTACAATTAACTAGTTTCAGGCATTGGCACAACATAAATTATTCATCTCAAATTTCCTTTATCCTCTATAGTGTGTCCTTGTTCACCCTCGCGTGCCTTCTTCAGTTCCTTCAACATATCGCATTGCAGTACTCTAGCTTCTTCTTGTCTTTCCTGAGCTGATCCCTCTCCTTTTCTGAATTATGAATCAGCAACCTGTGACTATCCTGAAGCTTCTTTGCAGTTCCAACAACCAAGCTCCCATCGATTCCGTCAGTTAGCTCTGACTACAAATTCTCGATTTCTTGTTCTAGCTCCTTATTTTGTACCGATAGCTTGTAATTTTTTTCAGCTGCATCACTTACATCAGTAAATCTCCTCGACCTTTCCAACTCATACATCTCCCATAACTATGCCAAACATTTCTTAAGTGCATCTGGCCACTCAAGATCCACCCACTCTACTGCTTTACCACCGGGCCAACCTAAAAACACACACACTATAGTGTTATGAACATGCACGATACATTTTACTTCATGTCACAGTTGCACATAATGTAAACAAACCTGATTTGTATAGCCCAAAAACCTTCTCCTAGTGTTACTGCATTCGAATGCAACATATCTCCTCAGTTTTAGGCCATGGTCACATGGCACTTCTCCATCGAGATCTAGGACCTCCCATTCGGAGTCGTAGATCGTCCGTGGTACCTATAGGTAAACGCAAAGCTGAAATCGAACACGATTGCATGCACATATGGAGCTCAGATCGAGAGATTTACCATTGCCTAACCCTAGCCCGAGAAAACAGAGAACTCACATCATGGAAGGAATACTCGATGTCGGAGAGAAGGCTGTCGCTGCTCGACTGGTCGTCCTCACCGTTCAAGGACATCATGGCGAATGCGTCGTCGTAGGCGACGTCGTCGGCGTCGGAGAGAGAGAGAGAGAGAGAGAGAGAGAGAGAGAGAGAGAGAGAGGGCATCCCTTCGACTGCTGCAACAATGACTAAATTAGCATGTTACAATAGTTTAATGGATACCATGCCCTTTCCCTGGATTACTGTCTCCTGCCTGATATGGATTCTCTTCACACATTCTCATTTCAAATATTAAACCTGCACTCCCTCCATCCCAATTTCATTGCCTAACGAAAACATACCAGTATATTACATCATCTAAAGAAACAAAATCATGTCAACTACAAGGTACTTATGCATCACTTCTTCAGTCATGGTTTCACAAAACATTACATTACAATCTCTCAAAAACATAATCACAACATGGTTTCACAAAATATCACATTACAATCTCTCAACAAACATAATCACAGAAACAAGTATATTACATCAACTCAAGAAACAAAATCATGTCGACTACAAGGTACTTACACATCACTTGTCCCATCATGGTTTCGCAAAATATTACATTACAATCTCTCAACAAACAAAATAAAAGAAACAAGTACAGTACATCATCTCAAGAAACATAATCATGTCAACTACAATGTATTTATGCATCACTTGTCCAGTCATGGTTTCACAAAACATTACATTACAATGTCCCAACAAACATAATAACAGAAACAAGTACGGTACGTCATCTTAAGAAACATAATCATGTCAACTAAAATGTACTTATGTCTTATTACAACAACCATGGTTTCAGTGAGTGACATGTCCGAAAATCTCAACAGCTGGCACAACATTATATCGTAATCTCTCAACAAACATAATCACAGAAACACGCTCTAAATGCAACAACATTCAATATTACAAATACAGGCAAGGGAACCCCGCGGTCCATATGACAAGCCTAGGGTAGCAGCTCTCATCAGATCTCATCAACGTCGACCACCTCATTCTGTTCAGCCACTACAGGGGCATCTACATCCACTATAACATGTTCAACAACATCAAAAATGGTACCAAGGAAGAACACCTTCCTGGTTCGCTTCTTTCGTCGCATAATCTGCATAAGATCTTCAGTATCCAAAACATCTATGAATTGTTGCTTCTTATGATGCCACCACCGGATTTTTGCCATCTGCTTAGGGCCAATACTGATTTCCTTACCGATCATCTCTCTCATTTCATCAAGAGTTATGTTTTGGAATCGACAGTGATCTCCACAATACATGACGAAACTGGCTTATTAACTCCCTCATCAAGTTTTGCCATGTATGAATCCACCTCTATGCGTATACTGAACTTATCTAGATCAGCATCTATTGGTCCGTATTCTCTAGGAGCAGAAGCTCTGGCAGCAAGATCTCCAGCATCTGCATATATATCATCAATCATCGCTTCAACTTTCACCTTACGATCAGCTGCACAACACTCCCAAACCATCGGAAGCTCATGGGAGTGCTCAATTTGCTGATAGGTATCATTCATGTTGAGTCACACCAATTTTGTCATCTGTCTAGAATCCCAGGGAATTCTAGCGGCAAGCATATCTACCAGCTGCGAAACAGACACAACCTCTTTGCAATTCACAAGCAGATGCACATATTGCCCAAACACAACCCTCTCGCAACCAAAATCAAGTTTTGCAGTGTACTGCCGAACATGAACTGTGAACTCATATAGGTCCCTTGTATCAAATCTGTGCCTAATTTGATTAAAAGGGGAACATTTCAGTTCATTCAATTCTATTATGCCGTAACTAATCTACTTGCAAGATAAGGCACATATAGGAAATATTCACCTCTCGCTCTTCTCCCGGGTTTTTTTCTTCGAGATCTAGGTGCTGCATCCGCCCACCAGAGCCGAACAATCTGCCGCCGACCTTGCTTTTCTCTTCAACCCGCTGCTCGTAGGTACCTTGGGAGCAGAATCCTTGTTGGCCTCCTCGCTAACTAGGGTTGAAGTCCTCGCCGCTGCTACGCGTTGAGCCCTAGACTTGGGCCCAGACGGACCCAAATCAGTCGGCAACGTAGCTACAACCTTCTCCTTGCAAGACATCCTAGGCCACTGCTTGATACGTCCATTTTGCATCACTATTCTATATCATAATTCACTATTATTCATTGATATATTTTGTATTGAGAGATGATACTTATGTTATTTCATCCGTTTTTGCATGGTTGATGACTTTTGGAGCATGGACCGTTGTAGTCAGGATTCTGATGGAAAAGGTGTTGTTTGGAGGCAAAATTCGCAAAGATCAGAAAATCCGGGAAAATATATGGAAAATCCTATTTTTCTAGAAGACGAAGGAAGCTAGAAGGGGGGCTAGAGATGGGCTACAGGGGACCCACACCACCCCCTGGCGCGGGCCACCCTAGGCTGCGCCACCTGGTGGTGTGACCGCCCTAGTCCACCCCTGGCTCTCCCCTCTGGCGTATATATTCCACTCGAAACCCTAAGACTCGGGGAGCGACCATAGAAAGATTCTGCAGCCTCTGCGGGGCGGAAAACACCGAGAGAGAAAGATCTCTCCGGCAGACAGATTTCTGCTAGGGGAATTCCTTCCCGGAGAGGGGAGATCGTCGCCATCAACACCACCATCAAGCTGGACTTCATCGGGATCATCATCATCATCAGCAACAGTAGCACCCTCATCACCATCTCCATATTGCTGTAACAATTGTGTTGAATCTTGCATAGTTCATAGGGGAAACTTTCCCGATGTTGATTACTCTTTGTAGTTGATGCTATTTAGTGAACCATTGAATTATTGTTTATGTTCAGATTGTTATACATCATTATTCCATCTCTGATCATGATCCATATGATGTCTTGTGAGTAGTTCGTTTTGTTCTTGAGGACATGGGAGAAGTCATGTTGTTAGTAGTGGAGTTGTGTTGAGAACGATTCAATAGTTTGTTAATTAAGTTGTGGTGTACTTCTTCTAGTGGTGTCATTTGAACGTCGACTACATGACACTTCACCTATATGGGCCTAGGGGAATGCATTGTGTATTTGGCTACTAATCGTAGGGGTTGCCAGAGTGACAGAAACCTGAACCCTCGTTAGGAAACCATTGCACAAGGGACGTAAGGGTCTTAGAGTTTAAAGTTGTGGTTAGGTTTCTACCTTAATTACTTTCTTGTACTTACGGATGTTTTGTAAGGGGTATAATCACAAGTATGTATTAGTCCTAGGAAGGTCGGTACATTAGCACAGGTTCACCCACACAACACTTAGCAAGCTAAAGAAGATTAATCAACTATATGAAGCGAAAGCACTTGACAGTCTTCCCATGTGTCCTCGAGAATGTTTGGTCATCTTAAGTAATACAACCGGCTTGTCCTTTGCTACATAAAGGATTGGGCCACCTGCTGCATTTATTCCTACTGTCTTTTATTTTCTCGTACTTTGTTTACTCGCTATATCAAAAAACCCTAAAAATCCGTTTGCTAAGTATTTGTAGAGAATTCCTGATCCATACCACTAGCCAGCACCTTCTGCTCCTCGTTGGGTTCGACACTCTTACTTATCGAAAATACTACGATACACCCCCTATACTTGTGGGTCATCAAGACTATTTTCTGGCACCGTTGCCGGGGAGTGAAGCGCTATTGGAGAGTGGAACTAGTAAAGGAAACTTCTACTGTGAGTATTGTTTACTTCTGTTAGTTGCTTTATTTTTGTTATGGATAATTCGCTGAGTTTCTTATTTGGTAATGCTACTACCACTGCTAAGGTAGTACATGAACCACCACCTGCTAGGAATGATGCTTTTAAAATACCTACAAGAATTATTGATCGTGTTATGGATAACTACTATGTTGGGGATGGAACTGTCCATCCCGGTGATCATTTGCTCTTTATACACGAATTATGCGGGTTGTTCAAGTGTGCAGGTATTACTATAGATCAAGTTAAGAAGAAGTTATTCTCATTATCACTGAAAGGAAGAGCTGAGGAATGGTATAAGCTGCTGAAGAATGGTCAAGCTCTGGAATGGGAGGAAATAGTACCTCTCTTTTATTCAAAGTTTTATCCTCCTAGTGACATTCATAAAGATCGGAATCAAATATACAACTTTTGGCCTCTTGATGGAGATACTACAGCTCAAGCTTGGGGAGATTGAAGTTACTGATGCTCAAATGTACCATTCATGAGCTCCCCAACAATATTATTATCAATAACTTTTATGCAAGGCTTTCTCTTCATGATAAGGATTTATTGGATGCTTCTTGTGCTGGATCATTCACTCGCATGGAAGAAGAAGTTAAATGGGATCTTCTAGACCGTATTCAAGATAATGCTGAAGCATGGGAAAATGAGAAAGGTAGAAAGTCAGGTATAAATTATGATTATGAATGCATTGAATCTTTTATGGGAACTAATGACTTTCAAAATATTAAAAATGCTTATGGTCTAGACTCCCAAGCTATTGCTTCTTATTTTAAGACTTTTGCTTCCTACATTGAAGTGAAGGAAATATGCCCTGAGAGGCAATAATAAAGTTGTTATTATATATTCCTTATATATGATAGATGTTTATTTTACATGCTAGAATTGTATTGATCGGAAACATCAATACATGTGTGTTTAATAAACAAAAAGGGTTCCTAGTTATGCCTCTCTTATAGACTAGCTTGTTGATTAACAAGATGATCAAGGTTTCCTGATCATGGACATTGGATGTTGTTAATAACAAGGTCACACCATTGGTGGAATGATGTGATGAACATTCATCCGAAGTATAGCATTACGATCAAGTCATTATGTTTATATTGCTATAACATCATACGAAGTAATCTTTATCCTTAGACCATGAGATCATGTTAATTGCTAACACTGGAAGAGTATCTTGACAACATCCAACGTCACACCGTAACAGGGTGACTATAAAGATGGGTTCAGTACTACGAAGGTGTTATGTTGAGGCTCATGGATCAAGAGTGGAATTTGTCAATCCAGATGACAGATAGATATACTCTAGGCCCTCTCGGTGATATCACATTAGGATAGCTTGCAAGCAAGTGATGTGATCACTAGAATGTTATATCACGGGAACGAGAAAAGAGTGCATGTCGGTAACGAGATCAAACTAGGTATGGAGATACTGATGATCGAATCTCGGACATGTAATATATCGAGAGACAAAGGGATTTAGTTACAAGCGTTAAAGGTTCTCACGATAACAAAAGTCATCGTTGAATGTGTAGGAGTCAGTACGGATCTCCAGGTCCCGCTGCTGATTATTGATCGGAGAAGGGTCTCGATCATGTCTGCATTATTCGCGAACCGTAGGGTGGCACACTTAAGAGTTACCGGACACCATTTTGGAGCACATATGTTTCAGACAAAAGAATTGCAAAGCGCAGGAATTGTTTCAATAGAAACCGGAAATTGTTTCGGGTGAAATTGCAGAAGGTGGTTCTGCATGTGATATTGAAATATTGCAAGGGGCTATATGTGAATGTTTGTTAATTAAAGTAATTAACAAAATTCTGAATAAATTTAATAAAAATAGTTTTATTGAATGAGAGAGCATTAAATTTGGAGAAATTTAATGCATTTAAAGTGGAGACTTTAAAAGGGAATGTGAAGAGGCATTTTAATGTGGAGGGGTTACCACCACATGAATGGGGGAGGTGAGGGGTCACCCCCCATGCGCCGGCCACGGAGAGAGGGGTTACCCCCCTCCTCCTATAAAAGGCCACCCATTCCCTCCTTCATCCTTACACCTCCTTGTGAAGGATCTCTCTCCCCCTCTAGAATTATTCCCCCATGGTCTCGGATTAGCGAGATACATGTTCCCGGTGGCATTTCGTCTAGAAGGAGTTGCTGCTTCCGCTGGATCACTGGAGCGAGGAGGTGGAGGTTATCCGGTGGCTTGAACGTGTGTGCGAGTACGGATGCGCTGCTGAGTTGCGACACTCGGACTTCCTCACGATCTTGAGATCGGCAAGTGTACGACTACATCAACCACGAGTTCCTACTCGTTAACAAAGCTCGTTGTCTACGAGGGTAAGTTCTCGTTGGATGTATGTCCACCCGTTGCTTTGTACTTAGTAGATAGATCTTGGCGTGTAGTTCACACCGTAGGAAATTTTTTGTTTTCTATGCTACGGACCCAACAGTGGTATCAGAGCCTGATCTATGCGTAGGTGCTTAGCACGGGTAGTACACATATGTTGATATGTGGGCGATGATGATCATGTTATTGCATCTTCTATGTATTTTGGATATTGGTGGCATAGTGGGATGAAGCGGCCCGGACCAACCTTACATGTCATCGTACATGAGACCGGTTCCACGACTGACATGCAACTTGTTTTGCATAAGTGGCTGGCGGGTGTCTGTCTCTCCTACTATAGTCAATATCTGATTTACAACGAGTTGCTAATAACTTAGTTATCCTCGTTGTGGTTCATGTTCGTAGGTGAGAACGGTTCTATCTCCGAAAGCCCTAAGCCACGTAAAACTTGCAGTTGATAAATTAGAGGCGTCTAGTTTAGATCGTTGCTGGGCTAGTGTATTGATATGGTATTGTTGTATGTAGATGTATGGTAGATACGCTTACAACACACTCAACGTGTAAGTTCCATAGACTTTGGCCTTACACACAAAGGAATGATAGAGATCATACCACGATGCAAGTGATAGAGATCAAATGCATGGACCATATCATCTCACTTTACACATTAGATGTTAGCATCTTATAAGATGATCCCTCATTTAGATATCAAGATAAAAATGTGTTCTTCCTTGAGTATGCACCGTTCTATGGATCGTGTTTCGAGACATCACGTGATGATCAGGGTGTACTCGAATCTACGCTTTCATAGGAAGGGGTGTAAGATAGTTTTACACACTGTAAATACTAAGGTTCTTACTTGGCGAGCCTAGCATGTACAGAGATGGCCTCGGAACACGGACCGAAAGGTTAAGCATGAGTCATATGGTTGATATGATGCCCATATAGATGCTCGCCTTTGAAGCTATATCAACTCACGTGATGATCGGACTTGGTGTAGTGGATTTGGTTCATGTAATCACCAAAAGGACACGAGGGATGTCGTTTTTGAGTGGGAGTTCATTAGTAATTTGGATTAGTTGAACTCAATCTATCATAAACTTAGTCCAAATAAACTTTACAAATTTTGTTGTAGATGGCACCACCTGCTTTTAATTTCAATGTGTTCATGGAGAAAGAGAAACTTGCTGCGAATGGTAGCAACTTCACCAACTGGGCTATGAATTTGAGGATTCTCCTCACTGGTGCACAAAAGCAATATGTGCTAGATGCGCCGCTAGGCCCCCCACCAGCTCCTAATTCCCCTGACGAGGAAAAGAATGTCTATGTGACTCGTCAGGAGGACCACAACTTAGTTCATTGCGGCATACTGTATGGGCTAGAGCCAGAACTTCGAAAGCGTTTCGAAAATGGCAATGCCTTTGATACCATGGGAGAATTGAAAATGATTTTCGATACCCATGCTGCCGTAGAGAGTTATAATGCTACAGAAAAGTTCTTTAGCTGCATGATGGAGGAAAACAGCTCCATTAGTGAGCACGTACTCAAAATGTCTAGGTACGCCGATAAGCTTGTGTCCTTGGGAATAACGATTCCCATTGACTTAGGCATACATCGTGTTCTCCAATCTCTGCCACCTAGCTACAAGAGCTTCGTGATGAACTATAATATGAAGGGCATG
Source organism: Avena eriantha (assembly GCA_910589775.1). Classification (NCBI taxonomy): domain Eukaryota; kingdom Viridiplantae; phylum Streptophyta; class Magnoliopsida; order Poales; family Poaceae; genus Avena; species Avena eriantha. The sequence goes on from CAJUXJ010002057.1 coordinate 17,546, forward strand.
AAGAAGTCTCCTCCCGAGCTTCTGTCAATGCTTAAGACTACAGAAGTGGAGATTAGGAAAGAACATCAAGTGTTGATGATCAATAGGACCACTGGTTTCAAGAAGGACAAGAAAGGCAAGCACAAGGGAAAGAAGGGTGGCAAGTATGTTGCCACGCCTGAAAAGAAACCGCTGGCTGGCCCTAAGTCTGACACCAAGTGCTATTATTGCAAGGGGACTGGCCATTGGAAGCGCAACTGCCCCAAGTATTTGGCGGACAAGAAGTCTAGCAAGGCAAACAAAGGTATATGTGATATACATGTTATTGATGTATACTTGACTAGTACTCGCAGTAGCACCTAGGTATTTGATATCGGATCGGTTGTTAATATATGTAACTCGGTTCAGGGGTTACGGAACAAGCGACAACTAGCAAGGGATGAGGTCAGGATGCGGGTCGGCAATGGATCAAGAGTTGATGTGATCGCCGTCGGGACGCTACCTCTCCATTTGCCTTCGGGATTAGTTATAAACCTAAATAATTGTTATTTGGTGCCTGCACTGAGCATGGACATTGTATCTGGATCGTGTTTGATGCAAAGTGGTCATTCCTTTAAATCTGAAAACAATGGTTGTTCGATTTATAAGAATGATATCTTTTATGGTCATGCACCTATGTTGAATGGTTTATTTCTGTTGGATCTCGATAGTAATATTACGCACATTCATAATGTTAATGCTAAAAAGATTAAACTTGGTGATGATATGTCTACATATATGTGCCACTGCCGTCTAGGTCATATTGGCGTTAAACGCATGAAGAAACTCCATTCTGATGGACTTTTGGAATCACTTGATTTTGAATCATTTGATACATGTGAGCCATGCCTTATGGGCAAGATGACTAGAACGCCGTTTTCCGGTTCAATGGAACGGGCGACAGATCTATTGGAAATCATACATACTGATGTGTGTGGACCAATGAGTGTGTCGGCGCGAGGTGGATATCGTTATTTTGTTACTTTCACGGATGATTTGAGTAGATACGGGTATATCTATTTGATGAAACACAAGTCTGAAACTTTTGAAAAGTTCAAGGAATTTCAGAATGAAGTGGAAAATCATCGTAATAGAAACATCAAATTTCTACGGTCTGACCATGGAGGAGAGTATCTAAGTTACGAGTTTAGCACACACATGAAAGAGTGTGGAATAGTTTCACAACTCACGCCTGCCGGAACACCACAACGTAATGGTGTGTCGGAACGTCATAATCGTACCTTATTGGATATGATTCGATCTATGATGTCTCTGACTGACTTACCTCTATCATTTTGGGGTTATGCACTGGAAACAACTGCATTCACTTTAAATCGGGCACCATCTAAATCCGTTGAAACGACACCATATGAATTATGGTTTGGAAACAAACCTAAGCTGTCATTTCTTAAGGTTTGGGGATGCGATGTTTATGTGAAGAAACTTCAACCGGATAAACTCGAACCCAAAGCAGAAAAATGCGTCTTCATAGGATACCCTAAGGAAACAATTGGGTATACCTTCTATCACAGATCCGAGGGCAAGGTTTTTGTTGCCAAGAATGGATCCTTTCTTGAGAAGGAGTTTCTCGCGAAAGGTGTGAGTAGTCGGAAGGTAGAACTCGAAGAGGTTATTGAACCTTCTCTTCATGGAATGGCGAGTGGCGCAACACCAGAAGTTGTTTCGGAGTTGACTTCACCTGATGAAAAGAGAGCTAATGATAATGATCATGAAACTCCGAAAGAGGACACTACCGAACCTCGCAGGTCAAGCAGGACACGTGCAGCTCCTGAACTGTACGGCAATCCTGTTGTGAATTTCATGGTTGATGAAATGGATGACCCTGCGACGTATGAAGACGCGATGATGAGCCCGGATTCCAATAAATGGCTAGAAGCCATGAAATCCGAGACGGAATCCATGTACGAGAACCAAGTTTGGAACTTGGTGGACTTACCTCACAACCGAAAGGCCATTGAGAATAAATGGATTTTCAAAAGAAAAACTGATGCTGATGGTAATGTGACCATCTATAAGGCTCGACTTGTCGCAAAGGGGTTTCGACAAATTCAAGGAGTTGACTACGATGAGACATTCTCTCCCATAGCGATGCTTAAATCGGTTAGGATTATGTTAGCAATTGCTGCATATTTCGATTATGAAATATGGTAGATGGATGTCAAAAATGCGTTCCTAAATGGTAATATTGAAGAAGAGTTGTATATGATACAACCTAAGGGTTTTGTGGATCCTAAGGATGCTAATAAGGTATGCAAACTTCAGCGATCCATCTATGGACTGAAGCAAGCATCCCGGAGTTGGAATCTCCGCTTTGATGAGGTGATCAAAGAGTTTGGATTTGTCCAAACTTATGGAGAGGCTTGTATTTACAACAAAGTGAGTGGGAGAATGTGGCATTTATGATATTATATGTGGATGACATATTATTGATTGGAAATGATATAGATCTTTTAAACAGTGTTAAAAGTTATCTAAACAGCAAATTTTCGATGAAAGACCTTGGTGAAGCGTCATATATATTAGGCATTAAAATCTATAGAGATAGATCAAGGCGCCTAATTAGGCTATCGCAGAGTACATACCTTGATAAGATATTAAAGAAGTTTAATATGGACAAAAGTAAGAAGGGGTTCTTACCTATGTTGCAAGGCAAGACATTGAGTAAGACTCAAAGTCCGGCTACGGCAGAAGAAAGAGAGATGATGGATAAGATCCCCTATGCCTCGGCCATAGGCTCTATTATGTATGTCATGCTATGTACAAGACTGGATGTGGCACATGCTATTAGTTTGACTAGTAGGTACCAATCTGATCCAGGTTCGGAACACTGGATAGCGGTAAAGAACATCCTCAAGTACTTGAGAAGAACTAAGGATATGTTTCTTATATACGGAGGTGAAGAAGAGCTAGTCGCTAAGTGTTATGTCGATGCTAGCTTTGACACCGATCCGAATGACTCTAAGTCTCAATCCGGATACATATTTCTCTTGACCAGAGCAGCAGTTAGTTGGAGGAGTTCCAAACAACCTGTGGTGGCTGGATCAACGACGGAGGCGGAATATGTTGCTGCTTCAGAAGCGGCGCAGGAAGCAGTTTGGATGAAAGATTTCATTACAGAACTGGGTGTGGTTCCCAGTGCGTTGGACCCGATGGTGATCTATTGTGACAACAATGGAGCCATAGCCAACGCAAAGGAACCGAGGTCTCACAAGAATTCGAAACATATTAAGCGCCGGTTTCACTCCATTCGCGAGCATGTCAAGGATGGAGATATAAAGATTTGTAAAGTACACACGGACCTAAATGTAGCAGATCCGCTGACTAAAGTTCTCCCTAGGTAAAAACATGATCAACACCAGAACTCCATGGGTGTTAGATTTATCACTATGTGAACTAGATTATTGTCTCTAGTGCAAGTGGGAGACTGAAGGAAATATGCCCTGAGAGGCAATAATAAAGTTGTTATTATATATTCCTTATATATGATAGATGTTTATTTTACATGCTAGAATTGTATTGATCGGAAACATCAACACATGTGTGTTTAATAAACAAAAGGGGTTCCTAGTTATGCCTCTCTTATACACTAGCTTGTTGATTAACAAGATGATCAAGGTTTCCTGATCATGGACATTGGATGTTGTTAATAACAAGGTCACACCATTGGTGGAATGATGTGATGAACATTCATCCGAAGTATAGCATTACGATCAAGTCATTATGTTTATATTGCTATAACATCATACGAAGTAATCTTTATCCTTAGACCATGAGATCATGTTAATTGCTAACACCGGAAGAGTGTCTTGATAACATCAAACGTCACACCGTAACAGGGTGACTATAAAGATGGGTTCAGTACTACGAAGGTGTTATGTTGAGGCTCATGGATCAAGAGTGGAATTTGTCAATCCATATGACGGATAGATATAGTTTGGGCCCTCTCGGTGATATCACATTAGGATAGCTTGCAAGCAAGTGATGTGATCACTAGAATGTTATATCACGGGAACGAGAAAAGAGTGCATGTCGGTAACGAGATCAAACTAGGTATGGAGATACTGATGATCGAATCTCAGACATGTAATATATCGAGAGACAAAGGGATTTAGTTACAAGCGTTAAAGGTTCTCACAATCACAGAAGTCATCGTTGAATGTGTAGGAGTCAGTACGGATCTCCAGGTCCCGCTGCTGATTATTGATCGGAGAAGGGTCTCAATCATGTCTGCATTATTCGCGAACCGTAGGGTGGCACACTTAAGATTTACCGGACACCATTTTGGAGCACATATGTTTCAGACGAAAGAATTGCAAAACGCAGGAATTGTTTCAATAGAAACCGGAAATTGTTTCAGGTGAAATCGCAGAAGGTGGTTCTGCATGTGATATTGAAATATTGCAAGGGGCTATATGTGAATGTTTGTTAATTAAAGTAATTAACAAAATTCTGAATAAATTTAATAAAAATAGTTTTATTAAATGAGAGAGCATTAAATTTGGAGAAATTTAATGCATTTAAAGTGGAGACTTTAAAAGGGAATGTGAAGAGGCATTTTAATGTGGAGGGGTTATCACCACATGAATAGGGGAGGTGAGGGGTCACCCCCCATGCGCCGGCCATGGAGAGAGGGGGCACCACCCCCCTCCTATAAAAGGCCACCCATTCCCTCCTTCATCCTTACACCTCCTTGTGAAGGATCTCTCTCCCCCTCTAGAATTATTCCCCCATGGTCTCGGATTAGCGAGATACATGTTCCCGGTGGCATTTCATCTAGAAGGAGTTGCTGCTTCCGCTGGATCGCTGGAGCGAGGAGGTGGTGATTGTCCGGTGGCTTGAACGTGTGTGCGAGTACGGATGCGCTGCTGAGTTGCGGCGCTCGGACTTCCTCACGATCTTGAGATCGGCAAGTGTACGACTACATCAACCACGAGTTCCTACTCGTTAACAAAGCTCGTTGTCTACGAGGGTAAGTTCTTGTTGGATGTATGTCCACCCGTTGCTTTGTACCTAGTAGATAGATCTTGGCGTGTAGTTCACACCGTAGGAAATTTTTTGTTTTCTATGTTGCGGACCCAACACGAAGTGCCTAAAAAGAAGTGGAATAAGTATCATGAACCTTATAAAGAAATTGCTAAGTGTGTTCCTGTAAGAAATACTGAAGTTTATACTGCTAATCATGTTTTACCTGAACCTTACATTGAGAAAATGCCTTTCCCAGTTAAGATGAAGGAACATTCTATGATAGCTAATATGGTTAATGAAAGTACAAATGAAGCTGTTGAACCCAATAAACAAATGGTTGATGAACCTATATAGCAAATGTGAAAGACTTTGTTACTAAATATGAAGAAGAGGGACACCCTATCCTTTGTAAGGATACCTCTAATATTGTTTCACAAAGTAGTGTTATGAGAGCTAGTATTCCTGTGTTTTTCTGTTAGAATAAGTGAACATTGTAACGATGGTCCTTGTGATAGTTATATTGTTAAGTTTATGCATGATACTGAAAGTTACTATGAGAGAGGGAAAAGTGCTCTTATGTATCTCAATAATATCAAGTTTCCTCATTTTATGCTGAAAGTTTTTATGTTACACTTCTTTTGCCTTCTTATGATAGTGGTTTATGGTTTCAACAACTTGTTTGGTTACAAAATTCCCTTGCATAGGAAGTGGGTTAGACTTAAATGTGTGTATTTTTGCTTCTTAATGCTCTCTTTCACTTCAATTCATATTCCTATGTGAGCATCTTCAAAATTATCATGTCCATCTTAATGGCTATAAAGAAAGAGCTCTTTGGGAGACAACCCAATTTATTTTTGCTTTCAGTTTGTTTTTGTTTATTTGAGCCTTGGAAGTTATTACCTTGGTAATAACCTCTCCTTATCCTTTTTGTTTGGTTTTTGTGTCAAGATCAATCTCTAATGAGAGAGAAGTAATATTTGGGGAAGTTGTTGTCCCGAAACAGATTTTTGTGCTTCACCGTAAATATTCATGAGAGATCTCTGTATGTCGGATTGAGCTGTAATTTTATGTGCTTCTGCCCCATGTTGTTATTTAACTTTCGTTAGTTTTGCACTTTTTTATTTGAGCAGCAGAAGATTTTCTAAAAAAATTGATTTTTACCTGCTGGTCTGTTTTGACAGATTTCGCCACTCTTGCATTTGCTTCTTTATTCGATTTCCTTTTTGAATTCTTTTTGGGTTTTTGGAAGGAGTTGCTACAGTAGCTTATGTTTTGATGGTTCTCAGTTGAAGTTGAATTCAAAAGGTTTTATCATTTCACTTATACTAACGTTGCTAATGAGAACTGTGTGAAGTTTTGTGTGAAAGAAATTTCAGGTAGTGGAGATAATGGTGTAATGAGCAAGTGAAATGCTTCATGACTCAAGTAATAAGTTGTTGGAGATATGCCCAAGAGGCAATAATAAAAGTGATTATTATTGTATCTTTGTGTTTATGATGAATGTTTACATCCCATGCTATAATTGTATTATTAGGAAACACTAATACATGTGTGTTTTGTAAACATATAAAAGTCCCTAGTAAGCCTCTTGTTGAACTAGCTTGTTGATTAATTGAAGATCATGGTTTCCTGATCATGGACATTAGGATGTGATTAATAACAATGTTATATCATTAGGAGAATGATATGATGGACACACACCCATAGTAAGCGTATCATAAGATCAAGTCATTAAGTTCGTAGTGCTATAAGACCTTGAGCAAGACTCAAAGTCCAGCTACGGCAGAAGATAGAGAAAAGATGAATAACATTCCCTATGCCTCGGCCATAGGTTCTATCATTTATGTCATGTTGTGTACAAGACCGGATATAGCACATGCTGTTAGTTTGACTAGCAGATATCAAAGTGATCCTAGAATGGAACACTGGACAGCGGTCAAGAATATCCTAAAGTACCTGAATAGGACTAAGGATATGGTTCTTTCTTATGGAGGTGATGAACAGCTTGTTGTAAATGGTTACACCGATGCTAGTTGGAACACCGATTCGGATGACTCGAAGTCACAGTCGGGATACATGTTTATTTTGAATGGTGCTGCAGTGAGCTGGAGGAGTGCGAAGCAAAGCGTTGTGGTGAAATCTTCAACTGAATCGGAATACATAGCTGCTTCGGAGGCTGCACAAGAAGCCGTTTGGATGAAGGAATTCATTACTGAACTTGGCGTGGTTCCCAGTGCGTTGGACCCGATGGCCATCTACTGTGACAACACAGGTGCCATAGCTAATGCACAGGAGCCAAGGTCACATAGCAACCTGAAGCACATCAAGCTACGTTTCCACGCTATTCGCGAGTATGTCCGAGATGGTGACATAAAGATTTGCAAAGTACACACTGATCTGAATGTGGTGGATCTGTTGACTAAACCTCTCCCTAGGGCAAAGCATGACCAACACCATAACGCCATGGGTGTTAGGTATATTACCATGTAATCTAGATTATTGACTCTAGTGCAAGTGGGAGACTGTTGGAGATATGCCCAAGAGGCAATAATAAAAGTGATTATTATTATATCTTTGTGTTTATGATGAATGTTTACATCCCATGCTATAATTGTATTATTAGGAAACACTAATACATGTGTGTTTTGTAAACATATAAAAGTCCCTAGTAAGCCTCTTGTTGAACTAGCTTGTTGATTAATTGATGATCATGGTTTCCTGATCATGGACATTAGGATGTGATTAATAAGAAGGTTATATCATTAGGAGAATGATATGATGGACACACACCCATAGTAAGCGTAGCATAAGATCAAGTCATTAAGTTCGTAGTGCTATAAGATTTCAAATACATAGTAACCTAATCCTTCGACCATGAGGTTATGTTAATCACCATCACCGGATGGATGCTTTGATGACATCAAACGCTGCTTCGTAACTGGGTGGTTATAAAGGTGTCATTGGGTATTCTGAAAGTATGTGTTGAAGCGCATGAACCAAGATTGGGATTTGTCCATCCATATGACGGATAGATATGCTCTGGGCCCTCTCGGTGGAATTTCGTCTAGTTAGCTTGCAAGCATGTGACTGGGTCACAAGGGATGACATATCACGGAACGAGTAAAGAGTACTTATCAGTAACGAGGTAGAACTAGGTATGGAGATACCGACGATCAAACCTCGGATAAGTATAGTATCGTGAGACAAAGGGAATTGGTTTCGTATGTAAGTGGTTCAATCGATCGCGAAGTCATCGTTGAGTATGTGGGAGCCATTATGGATCTCTAGGTCCCGCTGATGGTTATTGATAGGAGATGTGTCTCTATCATGTCTGCATATTCACGAACTCGAAACAGGAGCTGCGGAATAAATGAAGACTGGCAAGAGACGAGGTGATGATGCGCGTTGGAAATGGCTCCAAGGTTGATGTGATCGCCGTCGGCACGCTCCCTCTACATCTACCTTCGGGATTAGTTTTAAATTTGAATAATTGTTATTTGGTGCCTGCGTTAAGCATGAACATTATATCTGGATCCTGTTTATTGCGAGACGGTTACTCTTTTAAGTCCGAGAATAAAGGTTGTTCGATTTATATGAGTAATATCTTTTATGGTAATGCACCTGAGATGAATGGTTTATTCTTGCTGAATCTCGATAGTAGTAATACACATGTTCACAACATAGATGCTAAACGAATAAAATTGAATGATAATTCTACATACATGTGGCACTGTCGTCTCGGTCACATTGGAGTGAAGCGTATGAAGAAACTCCATTCTGATGGACTTCTTGAATCACTTGATTTTGAATCACTTGAAAGATGCGAAGCATGTCTAATGGGAAAAATGACTAAGACTCTATTCTCTGGGATAATGGAGCGACCTACAGACTTATTGGAAATAATACATACCGATGTGTGCAGTCCAATGAGTGTAGCATCGCGTGGTGGATATCGTTATGTTCTCACTTTCACGGATGACTTGAGTAGATATGGGTATGTCTACTTTATGAAACATAAGTCCGAAACTTTCGAGAAGTTTAAGGAATTTCAAAGTGAAGTGGAAAATCATCGTAACAAGAAGATTAAATTTCTGCGTTCTGATCGCGGAGGTGAATATCTAAGTTATGAGTTTGGCATACATTTAAAGAAATGTGGAATACTTTCGCAGTTGACACCGCCGGGAACACCACAGCGTAATGGTGTGTCCGAACGTCGTAATCGAACTCTCTTAGATATGGTTCGGTCTATGATGTCTCTTACAGATTTACCGTTATCATTTTGGGGCTATGCATTAGAGACAGCCGCATTCACTCTAAATAGGGCACCATCTAAATCCGTTGAAACGACACCATACGAATTGTGGTTTGGAAAGAAACCTAAGTTGTCGTTCCTTAAAGTTTGGGGTTGTGAGGCATATGTAAAGAAGTTACAACCTGATAAGCTAGAACCCAAAGCGGAGAAATGCGTCTTCATAGGATACCCTAAAGAAACAATTGGGTATACCTTCTATCATAGATCCGAAGGCAAAGTTTTCGTTGCTAAGAATGGATCCTTTCTTGAGAAGGAGTTTCTCTCCAGGGAGGTGACTAGAAGGAAAGTAGAACTCGATGAGGTTATTGAACCTTCTCTCGGATTTGAGAGTAGCGCAGCACCGGAAGATGTTTTTGTGTCGCCTGCACCATTGAAGAGGAAGCTAATGATAATGATCATGAAACTTCAAATGAAGTTACTACTGAACCTCGCAGGTCAACGAGGGTTCGTACCACTCCTGATTGGTATGACTCTGCCTTGAACGTCATGTTGGTGGACAACAATGATGACCCTGCAACGTATGAAGAAGCTATGGTGAGCCCAGATTCCGACAAATGGCTAGAAGCCATGAAATCCGAAATGGGATCCATGTACAAAAACCAAGTATGGACTTTGGTGGACTTACCGGATGGCCGTAAGGCTGTCGAGAACAAATGGATTTTCAAGAGAAAAACAGATGTTAATGGTAATGTTACCGTCTATAAAGCTCGACTTGTCGCGAAAGGGTTCCGACAAATTCAAGGAGTTGACTATGATGAGACATTCTCACCAGTAGCGAAGCTAAAGTCTGTGAGGATTTTGTTAGCAATCGCTGCACATTTCGATTATGAGATTTGGCAAATGGATGTCAAAACAGCATTCCTTAATGGTGACATTGAGGAAGAGTTGTATATGGTACAACCAAAGGGTTATGTCGATCCTAAAGATGCTGACAAGGTATGCAAACTTCAGCGCTCCATTTATGGACTGAAGCAAGCATCCCGGAGTTGGAATCAACGTTTTGATAAAGTAATCAAAAACTTTGGATTTATACAAACTTATGGAGAAGCTTGTATTTACAAGAAAGTGAGTGGGAGCTCTGTAGCATTCCTAGTACTATATGTAGATGACATATTGTTGATTGGGAATGATATAGAACTTCTTAATAGCGTCAAAACCTATTTGAATAATAGTTTTTCAATGAAGGATCTTGGCGAAGCGGCATACATTCTAGGCATCAAGATTTATAGAGATAGATCAAGACGCCTATTAGCGCTTTCACAAAGTACATACTTAGACAAAGTTCTAAAGAAGTTTAGAATGGAAGAGAGCAAGAAAGGGTCCGTGCCCATGTTGTCAGGTAAGACCTTGAGCAAGACTCAAAGTCCAGCTACGGCAGAAGATAGAGAAAAGATGAATAACATTCCCTATGCCTCGGCCATAGGTTCTATCATTTATGTCATGTTGTGTACAAGACCGGATATAGCACATGTTGTTAGTTTGACTAGCAGATATCAAAGTGATCCTGGAATGGAACACTGGACAGCGGTCAAGAATATCCTAAAGTACCTGAATAGGACTAAGGATATGGTTCTTTCTTATGGAGGTGATGAACAGCTTGTTGTAAACGGTTACACCGATGCTAGTTGGAACACCGATCCGGATGACTCGAAGTCACAGTCGGGATACGTGTTTATTTTGAATGGTGCTGCAGTGAGCTGGAGGAGTGCGAAGCAAAGCGTTGTGGCGAAATCTTCAACTGAATCGGAATACATAGCTGCTTCGGAGGCTGCACAAGAAGTCGTTTGGATGAAGGAATTCATTACTGAACTTGGCGTGGTTCCCAGTGCGTTGGACCCGATGGCCATCTACTGTGACAACATAGGTGCCATAGCTAATGCACAGGAGCCAAGGTCACATAGCAAGCTGAAGCACATCAAGCTACGTTTCCACGCTATTCGCGAGTATATCCGAGATGGTGACATAAAGATTTGCAAAGTACACACTGATCTGAATGTGGCGGATCTGTTGACTAAACCTCTCCCTAGGGCAAAGCATGACCAACACCATAACGCCATGGGTGTTAGGTATATTACCATGTAATCTAGATTATTGACTCTGAGTTAGGAAATGTTTCGGAGTGTTTGTATGAGGATTCTAGAAGGTTTCGGAATGTTCCGGAAGGTTCTAGAAGATATCTTGGAGTTTGCTTGAAAATCAAGATAGGGATCAAGGAGTCCTGGTGGGTCAAGACAAGGAGTCGTGGGGGAGGAGGACTCCTCCCCCCACTCCCCAATCCGCCGGCCTAGAGGAGGGGAGTCCTACAAGGACTCCCCCTCCCCAAGGCGCCCTCCCCCCCTTAAATAGAAGGGCAGGGGCGCCCCCTCCTCGCTTGCTCTCATAACTCCAATCTCTGCCGCCTCTCTCCTCCACCTTTCTTCTGCACAGGCATAGGCGAAGCCCTGCAGAATTCTCTACTCCACCACCACCACGCCGACGTGCTGCTGGGATTTCATGGAGAAGATCTACTACCTCCGCTGCTCGCTGGAACGGGGAGAGGAAGGTCTGCTTCGACTCCGCACGTGTGACCGACTGCGGAAGCGCTGCCGAAACGCGGCGCCGGAAGGATCGTCCACTTGACCGACTGCGGAAGCGCTACCGGAACGCGACGCCGGAAGGATCGTCCACACGATCTTGAGATCGGCAAGTGATCGACTACATCATCCACGAGATCTAATCTCGTTAACGCTTTCGGATCTACGAGGGTTAGTTCCTATCTATCTCGTTGCTCATGTCTAATAGATTAGATCTTGGCTTTTATCTAGATTAGATCTGGGTTTTGTTCGTTCTTGCGGTAGAATTTTTTTGTTTTCCATGCTACGAACCCATCAGTGGTATCAGAGCCGTATCTATGCGTAGATCTGTTGCACGAGTAGAACACAATGTTTTTGTGGGCGTTGATGCTTTTTTTGTTGGTGTCTTAGCGTGTACTTTGCATCTTGCAGCATGGTGGGATGAAGCGGCTCGGGCTAACATTACATGTCATCGCACATGAGACTTGCTCCACGCTTGACGTGCAACTTGCTTTGCACAAGTGGCTTTGCGGGTGTCTGTCTCTCCCACCATAGTTAAGATTCAATTTACAATGAGCATCTTGACAACACTTGTATCAACGTTGTGGTTCTTGTTCGTAGGTAAGATCGGTCTTATGCGAAAGCCCCAAACCACGTAAAACATGCAAAGAAAATTAGAGGCGTCTAACTTGTTTTTGCAGGGGGTTTTGTGATGTGATATGGCCATCATGTGATTGTGATTGTGATTGTGATTGTATTTGATGTATGCAATGATCCTTGTTGTAATATGGCAACCGGCAGGAGCCTAATGGTTGTCTTTAATTCTATTAAGACCTGCGTGTCTATTCATCTTGTAATAGCTTTATTCCAAGTAGTTGTAATAGTTGCTAGTGACGATGGACAACCATGAAGCGGCGCCACTGACCTTGACGCAATGCTGGTGATGATGGAGATCATGTTCTGCTTCCCCAAGGCGCCCTCCCCCCTTAAATAGAAGGGCAGGGGCGCCCCCTCCTCGCTTGCTCTCATAACTCCAATCTCTGCCGCCTCTCTCCTCCACCTTTCTTCTGCACAGGCATAGGCGAAGCCCTGTAGAATTCTCTACTCCACCACCACCACGCCGACGTGCTGCTGGGATTTCATGGAGAAGATCTACTACCTCCGCTGCTCGCTGGAACGGGGAGAGGAAGGTCTGCTTCGACTCCGCACGTGTGACCGACTGCGGAAGCGCTACCGAAACGCGGCGCCGGAAGGATCGTCCACTTGACCGACTGCGGAAGCGCTACCGGAACGCGACGCCAGAAGGATCGTCCACACGATCTTGAGATCGGCAAGTGATCGACTACATCATCCACGAGATCTAATCTCGTTAACGCTTTCGGATCTACGAGGGTTAGTTCCTATCTATCTCGTTGCTCATGTCTAATTGATTAGATCATGGATTTTATCTAGATTAGATCTGGGTTTTGTTCGTTCTTGCGGTAGAATTTTTTTGTTTTCCATGCTACGAACCCATCATAAGTGTATGAAGATGAAGATATTGATGTTATTCAAGTGGTGACTCTGGAAGAATCTACTAGATACCAAATTCAGAGACATGCAGAGTCTGTTTTCAAATAGGTAACAGTTCTGGTAAGAAAAGTGCCGCGAAAATACTATCCAACTACATTTTTGCAGTTTTTAGACAATAAGGAAAGCTACGAAGCGAAAGAGGGAAGGAAACGGAGCCAGGGTGGCTCACACCACCCTGTGGCGCGGGCCCACCCCTGGCCACGCCACCAGCTGGTGTGGCCACTCCGGACTCCGCCTCTGACTCGTTTTCTCCCAGTACCTTCCTTTTGTTGTGAAACTTCATAATATATACCCCCCCCCCGGATCTCCCGAGGTTTGTATATCGTGTTTTCGTCGTGTTTTCGTTTCGATCTGTTTCTGCCAGGACATACTCTTTGAAAGCTTTGAAGCACAATGGTGCCCTCCAATGATAAAGGAAAGGAGCCTATGGAGGAAGATCTCCAATACCCCGGGCAGGAGAAGGAGATCAAGAGTGAAGGTGAAGAGGAGGCAAAGCACACCGGCACTACCGTTGCAAGCATTGGAGTGGTGGCGAACCCTGCCAGGATCAGAAGGACTGCACGGATGTCAACTAGAGGGAAGCCTCCGCGTCACTGCTTGGCACCACAGACACCTTCTCCGAGCACCAAGAGTCCCTTACATACCTTTATCCATAACCATGCAGGAAAAGAAGACCACAAGGAAGAAGAGCGGAAAAAGAATCACAAGAGCTAGGATCCATAATCTGACATGATCATGCACCGCATCAAGCACAACTCGAAGTTGATTCATACCCTCACCTTCGAGATTGTGGACTTGGGGAAATTGGTCAAGAAGCTCATCGAGAGGATACCACCACCACCAAAGGAGTAATTCGTCATCAGGTTTGGCATCCCCTTGGTTTGTTCCAAGCTTGGGTGGGTGCCACGATATCACATCACTATCTTCTATCTTTTACCTTTTTAGTAGAGTCATATCATGAATAGAGAAGTTATTATGTAGGATGGTTTGCATTATGGAAGTGTCCCCTCTCTCGTTAGATATGTATCCCTTGGTGTGAGTTGCCGTTATGGAATATTAATGAGAAGTTCTATCATTCACTCTTTTTCATAGCTTATATTAGTTTTCAATTCGTGGTTATATGATTGATCTTGTTGTTAGTATTGGTATCACTTTGGGATCATTAAGTTAATTTAGTTGGTTTTGGTAAACTTGGCTCGGTCAGTAGCAACACTATTTTTGAGAGTTGAATGAAAAGATAAAAGTACTCTAAAAAAATAATTTCATCATCTTTCTTTCTTGATTTGCTCATAAGTTTAGTATTCTCTAGTTAAGATCTTTTGTGCTTCCAAGGAAGATTGCCTGTTTGTCTTTATCACTTGTATGTTTGTTTGTTTCCTTCAACTCGTATACTTTCTACCTAGCCTTGCTAGCCAAAAACCTGTACTGAGAGGGAATTCTTCTCGTGCATCCACTTCCTTAAGCCAAAAACCTATGCCATTTGTGTCCACCCTACCTACCTATTAGCATTATTGCTATTCCAAGTAAATTCTTGTTTTATCTACCTCCCAAATTAAACTTGTTATGTGAAAAGTAGTGATTAAAGCTCTCACGAACTTGATGGCACACTTTACTTTCTTGTACTTAATAAACTGGAACCATTGTGCTCACCTATGTTGCGTATATGCTTGCGCTTTGTAAGTTGTGAATTAGCAGAACCATGCTATCATGGGGAATGCTTTCAACATTGCACTGGTACTTTGTATCAAGTTGATATCATGTTCTTTTGTCTATGGATATCGTCGGTGTGAATGAAAGGGGAGCTTGTAAGTCCATGGAGTTATGTATATGTGTTAGAGAAACGCCTGGGCCACTGGTCTAATCCATGCTGACTTGGTGGAAACCTGCAGCATAACCATAACGAGTATATATGAAGCATTCTTCTTATAAAAAAAGAGTCTGATATTGAGAAAAAAGAGAAAAAGGAAAAAAGAGAAAAAGGAAAAAAGAGACTACGAAAAGAGGAAAGAGAGAAAAAAGCACCATATTCCCATGGTAAATAAGAAGATTGTTGAGATGCTTGTTGTCTGCTTGCCTTGTCATTTTGATATGGGGATTCTTCCGTATCATCGGACAAGGGGTACCCCGTTGGCGGTTCTCTATGATACACATATGCTTACGATGACAAGAACTTACCGATGACTAAACTTGAGTAGCATGAGGAGCGGCCCTCGTATTCAAGGGACATGAGATTTTCAATTTACAACTTGTCAAGCATATCCTCATATTTGATCACTCTAACCTTAATCACCTAAACATGCCTATGATAGGGGCAATGAGAGCTGAAAGCTAATAAGTATCATAATTTTTGGGAGCTCTTTATGCGACTTGCAATCCCTGCTTCCCTCTGCGAAGGGCCTTTCTTTTACTTTGTAGTTGAGTCAGTAAACCTATTCCCTTCTATCTCAGCAAGTATTTTGAGTTGTTGTGTTTCATTCATTCATATGATGATTTATTCAATCATGTTTCTTATGTTCCTTGTTGTTAGTAAAAAGAACACACATGCAATGACTGTGGTTGTTGGTAGTAAAAAGAACACACATACAATGACAATAGTGGATCCATGTGTGGTCTCTGAAGAGAACACACATTTCAATGACACTGGTGGATCAATATGTGGTATGTGGAAAGAACACACATGCAATGGCACTGGTGGATCCATAGGTGGATTGTGAAAAGAGCACGCATGCAATGACACTGGTGGATCCGTATGTGGTATGTGAAAAGAACACACATGCAATGACTCCAGTTGTTGTTAGTAAGAAGAACACACATTCAATTACACTGGTGGATCCATGTGTGGTCTCTAAAGAGAACACACATCTCAATGACACTGGATCCATATGTGGTATGTGAAAAGAACACACATGAAATGACTCCAGCTGTTGTTAGTAAAAAGAACACATGCTATGACACTGGTGAATCCATATGTGGTATTTGAAAAGAACACACATGCAACGACTCTAGTTGTTGTTAGTAAAAAGAACACACATGCAATGACACTGGTGGATCCATAGGTGGATTGTGAAAAGAGCACACATGTAATGACACTGGTGGATCCATCTGTGGTATGTGAAAAGAACACACATGAAATGACTCCAGTCGTTGCTAGTAAAAAGAACACACATGCAATGACACTGGCGGATCAATATGTGGTCTCTGAAGAGAACACATAGTTCAATGACTCTGGTTCTTGTTAGTAAAAAGAACACACATGCAATGACACTGGTGGATCCATGTATTCAATGACTCTGTTGTTATTAGTAAAAAGAACACACATGCAATGACACTGGTGGATCCATATGTGGTCTCTGAAGGGAACACACATTTCAATGACTCTGGTTGTTGTTAGTAAAAAGAACACACATGCAATGACACTGGTGGCTCCATGCATGGTCTCTGAAGAGAACACACATGCAATGACTCTGGTTGTTGTTAGTAAAAAGAGCACACATGCAATGACACTAGTGGAACCATAAGTGGATTGTGAAAAGAACACACATGCAATGACATTGGTGGATCCATATGTGGTATGTGAAAAGAACACACATGCAATTACTCTAGTTGTTGTTAGTAAAAAGAACACATATGCAATGACACTGGTGGATCCATGTGTGGTCTCTGAAGAGAACACACATGCAATGACACTAGTGGATCCATATGTGGTATGTGAAAAGAACACACATTTCAATGACTCTGGTTGTTGTTAGTAAAAAGAACACACATGCAATGACACTGGTGGATCCATGTGTGGTTTCTGAAGAGAACACACATGCAATGACTCTGGTTGTTGTTAGTAAAAAGAGCACACATGCAATGACACTGGTGGATCCATGTGTGGTATGTGAAAAGAACACACATTTCAATGACTCTGGTGGATCCATAGGTGGATTGTGAAAAGAGCACACATGCATTGACACTGGTGGATCCATATGTGGTATGTGAAAAGAACACACATGCAATGACTCCAGTTGTTGTTAGTAAAAAGAACACACATGCAATGACTCTGGTTGTTGTTAGTAAAAAGAGCACACATGCAATGACACTGGTGGATCGATAGGTGGATTGTGAAAAGAACACACATGCAATGACACTAGTGGATCCATATGTGGATTGTGAAAAGAGCACACATGCAATGACTCTGGTTGTTAGTAAAAAGAACACACATGCAATGACACTAGTGGATCCATAGGTGGATTGTGAAAAGAGCACACATGCATTGGCACTGGTGGATCCATATGTGGTATGTGAAAATAACACAGATGCAATGACTCTAGTTGTTGTTAGTAAAAAGAACACACATGCAATGACACTAGAGGATCCATGTGTGGTCTCTGAAAAGAACACACATGCAATGACATTGGTGGATCCATATGTGGTATGTGAAAAGAACACACATGCAATGACACTGGTTGTTGTTAGTAAAAAGAGCACACATGCAATGACATTGGGGTATCCATTGGTGGATTCTGAAAAGTACACACATGCAATGACACTGGTGGATCCATGTGTGGTCTCTGAGATTACACGCATGCAATGACACTGTTGGATCCATGTGTGGTCTCTGAAGAGAACACACATTTCAATGACTCTAGTTGTTGTTAGTAAAAAGAACATACATACAATGACACTGGTGGATCCATGTGTGGTCTCTGAAGAGAACACATATGCAATGACTCTGGTTGTCGTTAGTAAAAAGAGCACACATGCAATGACACTGGTGGATCTATAGGTGGATTGCGAAAAGAACACACATGCAATGACACTGGTGGATCCATGTGTGGTCTCTCAAGAGAACACACATTTCAATGACTCTGGTTGTTGTTAGTAAAAAGAACACACATGCAATGACACTGGTGGATCCATGTGTGGTCTCTGAAGAGAACACACATGCAATGACTCTGGTTGTTGTTAGTAAAAAGATCACACATGCAATGACACTGGTGGATCCATTGGTGGATTGTGAAAAGAACACACATGCAATGACACTGGTGGATCCATATGTGGTATGTGAAAAGAACACACATGCAATGACTCTGGTTGTTGTTAGTAAAAAGAACACACATGCAATGACACTGGTGGATCCATAGGTGGATTGTGAAAAGAACACACATGCAATGACACTGGTGGATCCATATGTGGTATGTGAAAAGAACACACATGCAATGACTCTGGTTGTTGTTAGTAAAAAGAACACACATGCAATGAACTGGTGATCTATGTGTGGTCTCTGAAGAGAACACACATTTCAATGATACTGGTGGATCCATAGGCGGATTATGAAAAGAGATTTGCCCTCTCTCTCAGTCACAAATCTCCCAAAGCCCAAACGTGTGGAGATCACAAACATCTGCTCACTCTGGGTGCTATGCCCTAAATGGCTGACACGGATGTCACGCGGATCGTCTCCACCAACCGTTGATCCTATGTGATCGAACAGACAGGATAACCCTGCCCTTCTCCACTTTTTTATGCATGGTTAGTCCGTGCCACCTCTCTATCCGTGCCACCGTTACTTTACCTCCATAAACAAGTGAAAATCCATCTATCTAACTAAAATAAATGATCATATTTCGAAGAAGCCATCGTCGTTGTCTTCCGGTTCGTCCTCGTCTTTGTCAAACGCCATGGTCCCTGCCATCGCCGCCGTCGGTGTCCTCCTCTAATGACTCGACACCGCCCCCTTCCTGAATAAGCGCGCTATCTCCTTGTTAGAGTCCTCCTCCTCCTCTTCGTAGTCCATGGGTCCACGTCACTCTCCTCTGCTTCTGCCCGTCAACTGATCGATGAACGCCTCCTCATTGGTCGAGTCGGACTCGTCAAATAGCTATCTCCTCTCTTCTTCCTGGTCTTCTTCTCGTTCCTCTTCTTGTCTGTACTCACT
>CAJUXJ010002058.1:0-27584 GCA_910589775.1 Avena eriantha
TTGAGGGGTGTACGCAGCGGAATATTGATGTCTTATCCCCTCTTCACTTATAACTCACTTAAGGTGTAGTTCTTGAACTCAGAGCGTTATCATCTTCTTATTGCCCAGAATAGGACGTTGTGTTAACTTTGAACCTCGTTGGCGAAGTCGATGACCGTTTGTTGATCCTCGCTCTTCAACTTGAAGAAATTACCCATGGTTCTTGAGTAATCATGAACGATCACAAGGCGTAGTACTTCTTCCCACCGAGCTTGCAGACATGGAGGCCAAAGAGGTCCACATGAAGGAGCTCTAAGATCCTTTTTGACGAGATAATAGTCTTCCTTCGATGAGGAGAGTCATGTATTTTCCCTTCAACAAAGCCCTGCACACACTATCTTTGGCCAAGGAGACATTTTGTTTTAGTCCAGGAATGGGCCACCCTTGTGGAGACTTTGCAAGTTCCCATATTGATGTGGGATCGGTGATGCCATAACATTACCCAAGTCGTGATGGCTCAATGCACGGTCCAGAAAAATGCTTGATGGCGGTGTTGATGTAGAGCTCGTTGGGAACCCCAAGAGGAAGGTATGATGAGCACAGCAGCAAGTTTTCCCTCATTATGAAACCAAGGTTTAATCGAACCAGTAGGAGCAAGGAAACACCACAAAGGTGTTACTAGCTAGCTTTGGCAGGGCGCACTACCGGTGCTAGTAGCAACGTGGAGACCTGCACAACACAACCACAGAACTTTGTCCCCAACTTGCGATGAGGTTGTCAATCTCACCGTGTTTTGCGGAAAACAAGGATTAAACGTATCGAATGGAAAGAAGTAAAGTTTGCAGAAAGTAAACACAAAGAAGTAAAAGATTGTAGATTGTAAAGAAAAGGACCGGGATCCATTTCACTAGAGGTGGCTCTCCTTAAGATAGATAACATGCTGGGTGAACAAATTACAGCGGGGCAATTGACAAACATCGAGAAAGCAATACATGCATATACTAATCATCTTGACTCCTTTGAGACTTGATTGGGCATTACAACATTATACATAGACCGCCATCCAACTGCATCTATGACTAATAATCCACCTTCAGGTTATCATCCGAACCCCCTCCAGTATTAAGTTGCAAGCAACAGATTATTGCTTTACGAACTGCGTGTAAAGTAAACAATACGATTGTTCTATGAACAAAGGATTGTTGTTTTCTCCCTAGTAGCAACAGCACATCTAGTACCTTAGAGATTTCTGTCACTTCCCCAGATTACCAGAGGCATGAACCCACTATCGAGCATAAATACTAACTCTTGGAGTTGCTAGCATCTACTTGGCCAAGATAGCTACTAACAACGGAAAGCATGCAAGATCACAAATAACAAAGACATGATAGAATCAATAATCAATCTGAAATAGCATCTCAATATCCATCGGATCCCCGCAAACACAACATGTAGAATTACAAATAGATGATCTTGATCATGAACGGAGCTCACAAGATCTAAACATGAAAGCACAAAGGAGGAGAACCAGCCATCTAGCTACTACATGGATCCGTAGTCCAAGGATGAACTACTCACGCATCACACCGAAGGCTTGCATGGTGATGAAGAAGGCCTCCAGGGTGAATTCCCCTCTCCGGCAGGGTGCCGGGAAGAGCTTCAGATCCCTCCCGATCTAGGGATGGAGATGACGGCGGCTACAGACTCTTTCGTGGATTTTTGATCGGGTACTTAGGGTTTCGTCCCGAGGGCATCTTATAGGCGGAAGGGGAGGCCGAGGGGGTGCCAGGGGCCAGCACACCACCCCCTGGCGCGGGCCAGCCTGGCCACGCGGCCAGGTGGTGCGGCCGGCCTATGGCCCCTCCGTCTCGTATTCTGGCACTTGATAACTTCCGGAAAAATAGGCACTTTGGCTTTTGTCCCGTCCAATTCCGAGAATATCATTTTCTGACTTTCCTGAACCAAAACAGCAGAAAACAGGCAGCTGGCACTGTGGCTCTTGTTAATAGGTTAGTCCAAGAAATCATATGAAAAGTACTCCAAAGTTGGAACAAAACACAAGAAAGTGGATAAAACTAAGCATGGAACATCAAAAATTATAGATACATTTGCAATTGTCAACATCCCCAAGCTTAACTCCTGCTCGTCCTCGAGTAGGTAAGTGATAAAAAGAAGAATAATTTTTGAGGTGACATGCACCATCAAAGACTTGATCAAAGTATTTGTAAAACATTCAAAGCTGGGATCATAGTACTTCAATCATAACATGAAAGACAAAGTTCTAGCAATAAGCAAACAAACTATGATGCAACATGAAAAGGCACAAACAAAAGATTCATGAATAACAATGCTTTGCAAGACGTTTGTTTGTTTCACATAAAGAAAACATAGCATAATAGTATTCAGCTTGTCCCTCAATAGAGTAGCAAATATAAATGCATAGGACACCTTCAAAGTTCATAAGAGTGACTAGATACAATAGTTTAAAACAAGCAATATCAAGTTATGCATCAATCAACTAGTCTTGGGACAATGCACATAGAACTAAGAATGGCCACTATGCTCTCAAAGTAGGTGCATAAAGATAGAAGGTGGAGACTCAATGTAATGGTGGAAGAAAGGCTTTTGTAAAAGGAAGTAGGGATTCAAGTCTCATAAAGAGCTTCCAAAAATTATGGTACTTATAGCTTTCAGCTCTCATTGCCCCTATCATAAGCATCTTTAAGGTGATTAAGGTTAAAGTGACACAACTAAGAGGATATGCTTGACAAGTTATAAACCGAAATCTCATGCCCCTTACTTACGAAGACCGATCCTCATGCTACTCAACTTCAGTCACGAGTAAGCTCTTGTCATTGTAAGTACATGTGTATCATTAAGAACCGCCAACGGGGTACCCCTTGCACATGATACGGGAGCTTTCCCATAATCAAAATGACAAGGCAAGCAGACAATGAGCATCTCAGCGATCTTTTTATTTGCTATTTGCATAGGTTTTTATTGAGGATGCTTCATAGAGTGCTCATTATGGTGATGCTAAAGTTTCCACCATGATTAGGCATGGCTTAGGCTAGCGGCCCAGGCGTTTCTCTAACACACATACAAACTCCATGATCTTACAAGTTCCACTTTTATTTCACACCGCCGGATCCGAAGCAAAAGAACATGATATCAACGGGGTACAAAGTACAAGTGCAATGTTGAAAGCGTTCCCCATGAAACATGGTTCTGCTAATTTCAAATTATAAAGCGCAAGCATATACGCAACAAAGAAGGACCCAATGGTTCAAGTTTATTAGATGCAAAAAATAAAGTGTGCCATCAAGTTCGTGAGAGCTTTAATCACTAGTTTTCTCATAACAAGTTTAATTTGGAAGGTAAACAAAAGCATGAATATACTTGGAATAGCATAAGCTAGTAGGTAGGTATGGTGGACTCTTTGGAAAACTTGGTTTAGGGAGTTGGATGCATGAGTGGAACTCATACTTGGTTGTGGAGGCTAGCAAAAGACTGGGAGCGACAAACTAAGAGAGCAATAATGGCCATAATCATGCAGAGCGACAAAACATCATTGATCAAAGCATAAAGTGATACTACAAGTTGAAAACTAAAGGATCATAAAGGCTATGGTGACTTGAGATAGTCATAACATGGTGTGAGCATGCGCCAAGTCAACCCAAATAAAGCATCAAAGGAGAATACCACTATACTATGCTTTAATATGCTAAAACAACGCATGATTCATCCAAGGCACATAAGCAATCTCAATTGTTTATAACAAGTCATGCTACACACAAAGAATACTAAGCATAAAGCCAAAACAATATCAAGCATGGCATGACAAAGCATAGGCCACAGTCAAAAACGAGCTCTTTTTACCACATAAGCATGAACTTTCCTACTCTTTTCCAAACCAAACCAAACTATTTGCAAACCAATGTATGAAAGAGGGGGTCCAACCAATTTATTCAGAAAACTAAGCAAACCAAGAAACTAAAAACCAAAACGAAAAAGAAAAAGAAGACGCTCCAAGAACAACACAACTGTGCATGAAACAATAAAAATGAAGCGTTTGGAAGAAACCTGGATTTTTATTGATGAAGAAGGGGGTGCCTTGGGCATCCCCAAGCTTTGACGCTTGTACTTCTTGGATATTTCTTGGGTGACATGTATGGCATCCCCAAGCTTGAGCTTTAGTCCATCCTTCATCTCATTACTCATTCCTTCCATACACCTGAAATTTTTCCTTCATACAAAACTTCACACAATCTTTATTAGCAACATTAGTGCACTCAAGATAAATAAGTCTTAAGGTTCAGTTCTAAAACCAAATAAACTTCCATTAGAACACTAGCTACTGTAGCACTTCCCTCAAAAAGCTCAATTCCCCAAAGAACTCAAGAAGGAACCAACAAGAAGCAAATGCAGAAAATGGCAGAAATCTGTCAAAACAGACCAGCAGGTAAAGACGAATTTTTTCGAAGACCTTCTGTTGCTCAAATAAAAAGTGTTGAACTAACGAAAGTTAGATAACAACCTGGGCAGAAACACAAAAATTCACGGCTCAAAAAGACGTCCAGACATTTTACACGTATTTTTACGGTGAAGCACAGAAATCTGTTTCGGGACAGCAACTTTCCCAATCATTACTTATCTCTCATTAGAGGTTACTCTTGGCACAAAAAGCAATAAAAAGGATAAGGAGAGGTTATTATAGAGGTAATAACTTCCAAGACTCATCTAAAACTTTTGGGTTATCTCCCAATAAGTACTTTTCTTTAACGCCTTTAAGTTAGGCATAAGAAGCAAGAAAAAGAATCAAGTGTTCTCAAATGAAGAAGCATTAAGACCAAATTTTGTTTTCAAAGGAGAAGCAAAAGAAATTTTTCTCTCTTTTTAGGGAAGTGTTCTATACCTTTCTTGAGTGGGAGTTGATATTTAATGGTGCCTTCTTTCATATCAATGATGGCACCAACAGTTCTAAGAAAAGGTCTTCCCAAAGTAATAGGACAAGAAGCATTGTATTCAACATCCAAAACATAGAAATCAATGGGGACATAGGAATTGTTAACCATAATAAGAACATCATTAAGACTCCCCATGAGTTTCTTTTTAGCATTATCATCAAGTGGGACATTCAAATAACAATCTTCAAGAGGAGGCAAATCAAGCATATCATAAATCCTTCTAGGCATAATAGAAACACTACTATCAAGATCACATAAAGCTTTGAAATCAAAGTCATTCACTTTCATATTAATGATGGGTTCCCAACCATCTTCTTGTTTTATAGGAATAGAAGCTTTGTGTTTCATCTTTTCTTCTTTAATCTTTATGAGAGCATCAGTAATGTGTTTTGTAAAAGCCATGTTCATAGCACTAGCATTAGGACTTTTAGCAAGCTTTTGTAGGAACTTAATAACTTCAGAGATATTGCAACCATCAAGATCAAAATCAACTTTATCATCTAAAGTAGTAGAACTATTACTACCTCAACACTAGTGGTGGTAATAGTAGAAACACTAATGTTTCTAGCAATTTCATCTTCTCTCTCCCACTTAGCATGTAATTCAGCTAATAGTCTAACATTTTCATCAATTCTTACTTGTATGGCATTAGTAGCTGCAAAGGGATTCTCATTAGTTTCAGGTTTAGCAGCCATTTTATTCAAAGAAGATTGAGCTTCAGCCAAAGATGCTATATTTCTTTCAGCATTAGAGAGTTTTTCCTCAATAGTTTTATTGAAAGCAGTTTGTTTACTAATAAACTCTTTAAGCATAACTTCAAGTTCAGAGGGAGCACTCTTATTATTGTTGTAAGAATTTCCATAAGCATTACCATTGTTGGGAGGATATGGCTTGTAATTGTTGTTACCAAAATTGTTCCTATAAGCATTATTACCATAAGCATTGTTGCCAAAATTGTTATTTCTTATGAAGTTCACATCAACTTGCTCTTCTTGAGCAACCAAAGAGGCTAAAGGAACATTATTTGGATCAATATGGGCTTTCCCATTAACAAGCATAGACATAATAATATCAATCTTATCACTCAAGGAGGAGGTTTCCTCAACAGAATTTACCTTCTTACCTTGTGGAGCTCTCTCAGTATGCCATTCAGAATAATTAACCATCATATTGTCCATAAGTTTTGTTGCAGCACCCAAAGTGATGGTCATAAAGGTACCTCCAGCAGTAGAATCCAATAGGTTCCTTGAAGAATAGTTCAATCCTGCATAAAAAGTTTGGATGATCATCCAAGCAGTCAGTCCATGAGTGGGACAATTCTTTACCAAAGATTTCATTCTTTCCCAAGCTTGAGCAACATGCTCATTATAAAGTTGTTTAAACTTCATTATTTCACTTCTCATGGATATAATCTTAGCAGGAGGATAGTATTTTCCAATAAAAGCATCTTTGCACTTAGTCCAAGAATCAATACTATTCCTAGTTAAGGAATTCAACCATTCTTTAGCTTTTCCTCTCAAAGAGAAAGGAAACAATTTCAGCTTAATAATATCACCATCTATATCCCTATGCTTTTGCATCTCACAAAGTTCAACAAAGTTATTTAGATGGGAAGCAGCATCTTCATTACCAAGACCAAAAAATTGCTCTCTCATAACAAGATTGAGCAAAGCAGGTTTTATCTCAAAGAAAGTATCTTCAGGCACAGGTGGAGCAATAGGTGTGCTCATAAAATCATTGTTGTTGGTGCTAGTGAAGTCACACAACTTAGTGTTTTCAAGAGTAGTCATTTTTGTGTGTTTTCAAATAAGAAAGCAAACTAGTAAAACTAATTTTTTTGTGTTTTTGAAAAAGAAACAAGCAAACAAAGCAAAAAGAAACAAAGCAAAAAAAAATAACAAAGTAAAGAGATTGGTTATGAGGGACTCCCCTTGTGAAGATGTCCTTGACTCCCCGGCAACGCGCCAGAAAAATGCTTGATGGCTCAATGCACGGCGCCTAGAAAATGCTTGATGGTGGTGTTGATGTAGAGCTCGTTGGGAACCCCAAGAGGAAGGTATGATGAGCACAGCAACAAGTTTCCCTCAGTTATGAAACCAAGGTTTAATCGAACCAGTAGGAGCAAGGAAACACCCCAAAGGTGTTACTAGTTGAGCTTTGGCAGGGCGCACTACCGGTGCTAGTAGCAACGTGGAGACCTGCACAACACAACCACAGAACTTTGTCCCGAACTTGCGATGAGGTTGTCAATCTCACCGTGTTTTGCGGAAAACAAAGGATTACACGTATCGAATGGAAAGAAGTAAAAGTTTGCAGAAAGTAAACACAAAGAAGTAAAAGATTGTAGATTGTAAAGAAAAGGACCGTGATCCATAGTTCACTAGAGGTGGCTCTCCTTAAGATAGATAACATGTTGGGTGAACAAATTATAGCAGGGTAATTGACAAACATCGAGAAAGCAATACATGCATATACTAATCATCTTGACTCCTTTGAGACTTGATTGGGCATTACAACATTATACATAGACCGCCATCCAGCTGCATCTATGACTAATAATCCACCTTCAGGTTATCATCCGAACCCCCTCCAGTATTAAGTTGCAAGCAACAGATTATTGCTTTACGAACTGCGTGTAAAGTAAACAATACGATTGTTCTATGAACAAAGGATTGTTGTTTTCTCCCTAGTAGCAACAACACATCTAGTACCTTAGAGATTTCTTTCACTTCCCCAGATTACCAGAGGCATGAACCCACTATCGAGCATAAATACTAACTCTTGGAGTTGCTAGCATCTACTTGGCCAAGATAGCTACTAACAACGGAAAGCATGCAAGATCACAAATAACAAAGACATGATAGAATCAATAATCAATCTGAAATAGAATCTCAATATCCATCGGATCCCCGCAAACACAACATGCAGAATTACAAATAGATGATCTTGATCATGAACGGAGCTCACAAGATCTAAACATGAAAGCTCAAAGGACGAGAACCAGCCATCTAGCTACTACATGGATCCGTAGTCCAAAGATGAACTACTCACGCATCACACCAGAGGCTTTCATGGTGATGAAAAAGGCCTCCAGGGTGAATTCCCCTCTCCGGCAGGGTGCCGGGAAGAGCTTCAGATCCCTGCCGATCTAGGGATGGAGATGACGGCGGCTACATACTCTTTCATGGATTTTTGATTGGGTACTTAGGGTTTTCGTCCCGAGGGCATCTTATAGTCGAAAGGGGAGGCTGAGGGGGTGCCAGGGGCCACCACACCACCCCTAGCGCGGGCCTAGCCTGGCCGCGCGGCCAGATGGTGTGGCCGGCCTCTGGCCCCTCTCCGTCTCGTATTCTGGCACTTGATGACTTCCGGAAAAATAGGCACTTTGGCTTTTGTCCCGTCCAATTCCAAGAATATTCATTTTTGACTTTCCTGGAACCAAAAACAGCAGAAAAAAGGCAGCTGGCACTGTGGCTTTTGTTAATAGGTTAGTCCAAGAAATCATATGAAAAGTACTCCAAAGTTGGAACAAAACACAAGAAAGTGGATAAAACTAAGCATGGAACATCAAAAATTATAGATACATTTGCAATGTATCAGTCAGCCTTTCTGAAAAGACACATCAGGCCTGCAGTGGTTTTCCCTGAAAAGTCCACCATGTACAGGTCATTTTCGACATATCCCACGAAAGCGAGTTTTAGAGACTTGCTCCACAAGAGTACCACCAAATTAGCATCAATAAAAACTGCAAAGCCCATCTTACCAAGGGCATGAACTGAAACTAAATTGTAACCGAGGGTCCCAACAAGCATGACGTCCACGAGAGAAATATCGTGAGCCACCACAACTTTGTCGAGACCCAATACCTCAGATTTAGACTTGTCACCATAGGAGACGGTTATATGATCATGATTTTGCCACATCTCCATGATGATCTCCTTGCTTCTGGTCATATGACTCGTGCATCCGCTATCGAGTACCCATTTAGACCCACCGGAAGCATAGCCCTACAAGAAAGTTACTTTTTGCTTTTAGGTACCCATTTTTCAATGGGTCCCCTCATGTTAGTGACAAGGGTCTTGGGAACCCAAATAGACCAAGGAATGTAACAATCATAAGGACCTACATAACTAGCATAAACATCACCATAATGATCGCAATATAATTCAAAGTTAGGATTGTTTGCCCTTGCAAAACCATCATAATTAGACTTGTCATTGGTGATGGTGCTAGTCTTTGGTTGAGCAGTCTTGCTCTTCTTCTTCTTCTTCTTGTTCTTCTTGTTCTTTGTCTTGGGAATATTACCAAGACCCTCTTTTCCATTGTTTGTTCTTTGCTTGCTCAGGACTCATCTAGAACTTATTTACCTTTGTGTTGAGATCGTTTTGCAAGTTCTTCTTTTCCATAAGATGATGTGGAGGTGTTGGGCACATCATACTTTCTCAATTAATTTTCGAGCTGATCATGAGACTCATTTAGAGTAGAGTGTTCACTCTCCAATGCCTTGTGAGCAATGTCAAGTTTCTCAAACTTCTCCGAGAGTCTGGCATGAGCAGCCCCAAATTCAATCTTTTCCTTCTTTAGTTTCTTTACCTTGGCAAGAGCGTTGTCACGTTCCTTGATGAGCTGAGCCACAAATTCATCATGTGACTCCTCAATGGATTCAAGTCTCTCTTCCAGAGATACCCAAGCTTCCTCTTCTTCTTCCAAGGAATTCTTCAAGGAAGCAATCTCCAAGGCATCTACTCTTTCAATTCTGCCCTTTTCTTCAAGGAGATCTTCGGCTTGGGCAAGTTGACTCATAAGAGCATCAAAATGAAGTTTGTGCTCACCTTGCAAGTTAGTGAAAAAGTTGTCCAGAGCAATAACTTCTTCTTTCATTTTAAGACTAGTATGATCATCCATATCCATATTTATGTTAGTCTTAGGGAATGAAGAACTAGAAGTTGATACCTCGAAACCTCTTGCCATAAGACAAGTGACGTTGTTGTTGATGACGTTTTTGTTTGGCGTGTCGAAGATAGATGATGGGGTCGATGTGGTAGCTATAGCAGCCACCTCGCGAGAACTATCTCCATCCTCTTCATCTTCACTTGCTGACGAGAGTTTAACTCATCAGTGCCCATTGTTATGGACTTGGGTTTTGGAGAAGGAGGGAGCGCTGGAGACATTTATCGGCTAGCAAACAAGCACACAGGGGACAAAGATTTACCCAGGTTTAGGCCTCACAGAGGTCCCTACTCCTGCTTGTCTGCTCGTGGAATTATCGAAGGAACCGAAGGTTACAATGGTGCGCAAATGCAATCTGGCGAGGGTGGTGGAAACTAGGGTTGCGTGTCTGTCCTCCTGGCCGCCCCCTCCTAGCCCTTATATAGATAGGCTAGGTCCCGGGTAGCAGGTCGAGTCGGTTACAAATTAGGGTTTTCCCCTTCAAACTTTCTATCTTTCACTTCTTCTTGTTCTTCAAGCAATCGAGAGTCCGTAGGTTACTCGAGTCCTTCGTTTGGGCCTTGGCGACACCGTGGGCCTGTACATATTTAGACCGTATATACCAAGCTCGAGTACTTGTAGGGTATACCCATGTCAGTAGCCCCCGAGTGTCCAGTGGAATCACAGATTCGACTGGGGACTTTTTGAAGTCTTTCGAGTGCCTGACGGGTGTATTTCAACTACTTTATTTGTGCCATAGGGATTGTTGATGTACGTGCCTGATATAACCGAAGTATCGGTATCAGTTAACCACCTTAGGGTGAAACAACGCAATCTACTCGAACTCAAGTCCCCGGACTCGAATCCGGAAAAGTGCTGGTGTAATTCGACTCAAGTCGCGGAGGTCTTACAAGAGTCGAATTCCAGTTATATGGGTGTGAGCACTCGACGCGTCCGTCAAGGCATGTTCATCGTACCTGTAGGCACGGATAATCTCTAGTAGTGCGCATCTAATGCGTTGCCAGGCCTTATTCAGGTCTTACCTTCACGCTGTAAGCGCGGCATCCGAATTTTACCATCGTGGAAACGATTCAGGTGACCTAGGAGACGCGGTCTCTTTATAGGGGAGAGTTATGAGGCGGTGTCGCCATGAGCTTTGAGTGTGGATGTTGTCAACACACAGTTTTGTGTACAAATAATCATAGGGTGCGTGACCAGCGCTCCCTATGGGAGTAGCCCCCGAGTGCCTGGTTGAGTCGAAGACTCAGGTAGGGACTAAAGAACTTTTGCGACTGTTGTCGTCTTTTGTTTGCTTGTTTCAGTCGAATTTGTTTCCGCTGCTCCCTATGGGAGTAACCCATGTCCATAGTCGAATCGTACTTTGAGTGGTTGGGTTTGCTTGTGATTTTCCATGTTCCTGAAAAAAGAAAAGAGAAATCATAGGGTGCGCGACCAGCGCTCCCTATGGGAGTAGCCCCCGAGTGCTTGGTGGAGTCAAAGACTCAAGCAAGGACTAAAGTAGTCGAAGTCCTCTGCTGCATAGCTTTAATGACGTCAGTGCTGACGATTTCATGACCTCAGTTGCCCGCGTGAGCGAGTTTGACGGGACGTGACGAGCAGTGGGTCCCACTCTCTGACTTTGATTTGACTGGGCGTGCGTAATCTTTTATTTTAATTGTGTCTCCTCGATTTCCACGCGTAATGGGAGTAGTGGAGGGACGGTTCGCGCTTCCACTCCTCCACGTGTCCAACACGATGTTTGCCACGCGTCCAGTAGGGTTTTTCTGAGTCGTTGGATTGCATCTTCCAGGGGTTAAGTAGTGGCGCTGCGACGGTAATTTTCTCATCTGTTCTCATTCATCCTTCGCTTCCATCGCCATTGCCGCTGCTCCTCTGCTTTCTCTGCGCTTGTTTCTTCCTCAACGCTGGACCAGCTCCGCTTGTTTCCGAGCTACTTCCTTCGCTCGCATCGCCGACGTGCAATGGGGAAAAGAAAGGAGGCGCTGCAGCTGATTCCGCGGCCACTGTTGCTGCGGCGAAGAAGAAGGGTGGCTCCGCCACTGCGGGCACCAGCACCGCCACCGGCGGGAAGAAGAAGGCCGTAGGCACTTGCGTCATGAATGGTGCATGGCGTCCCTCCATCATCAAATCTTCTGATCTCTGTCTTCTTCGCCAAGACGGAGTACTGTCCGCCGTAGCCGACAACACGCGCGTCCCTCGCGGTGAGATCGTTCCTTCTCCTCCCGCTGGTTTTCGAGTGATGTTTTTGGCTTTCATCATTCGCGTCCTTTCCTTGCCCCTTCACCCCTTTTTTAGGGGCCTCCTTTGTTTCTACGGGCTTCAGCTCCATCAGCTGTCCCCGAACTCTATCCTCCATATTTCTTGTTTCATCACTCTCTACGAGTGCTGGCTCGGAATCGAGCCGCACTTCGGCCTCTTCAAGCGCCTCTTCAAGTTGAAGCGCCAATCTGCATCTGGCTCTTTAGTCTACGATGTAGGTGGTTGCGGAATTCACGTCGATCCCTCCGCCACCTATTTTGACATCAAGCTCACGGCGTTCGTCCAAGGGTGGAGGGACAAATGGTTCTATATCCGCAACGAGAAGGCTGATGGGGAGCACTTCAGACTCGCACCCTTTGATCCTGTGACGCCGTGCAAGAGGAGGCATTCCTGGAAGAACGTAATCATGCCCGGCGAGTCCACGGAGACAGATGTGCGGTACGAGCGCGTCTGCGACCTCGAGAGCCGCATAGGCAAAGAGGAAGGGGGATGCGCTCTCATTCGCACTTGGCTGTGCCGTCGCGTCTAGCCCCTATAGGCCAGAGTCCACCCCATGTTTCAATGGGCTGGTGCTGATGATGCCACTCGCGTGTCTGCCGATGGCATGTCCGCGAGTGAGGTGGACAAGAGGGTTCGACTAGTCACCAAGTACACCGTCAAGGATGTACTCCCTAGTGAGCCAGTTGTTCCTCCATTTGATGCTACTAACCCTCCTCCTGAGGTATAGTTGTGCTACGTAGTAGCTAAATTTGTCGATTGCTTCTCTGTTGTTTTACTTGCCTTTTACTAAATTTATTGTCTGAATGCAGGATTGGGCAGTGTCACCTTGTATGCCCCCTCCCCCTGAGGGGATTATTCCTCGCGAGGCCTTGGAAGAGGACGAGTCGGAGTCGATCATCCCCTCTGATGTGGAGGAGGAAGCCCCCGAGTCCAGTAGTCCGGATACTTGCAAGCGTTCGCGCAGCGAGGATTCCGATGCGTCGTCTCCATCGACTCCGGAAGGTACAAGTGTTGGTGCAGAGTCGCCGATACCTGCTATTCCTGTGAGCGTCGTGGCACCATCTTCTCGCAAGAAGATACGATTGCTCAAGGAATCCTCGTCGGAGTCAGGGGAGGCCACTTTTGACTTTGACAAGTTTGACTGGTAAGTTTTCTAGTTCAATCGTTCTTCTCTGTTTTGTCCTTTGTTGGCTCATCTTGGAGTTTTCCCTTTCTCAATGTGGGTTTTTCCTTGCAGTCAAGAGGCGTCGTCGTCTTCTGGCGACGTCCAATTTTTGAAAGAATCAGGAGTCGCGACCTCCAGGGCCAAGGAAGAGGTCAAGCGTGCTCCTTCCCCTCCATTGGCGGCCCACTCCGGGCACAACTCTTCTAGTTCTCCTCATGCAGGGTAGCATCGAATGGTTGCCCGGATGACGGTACAACAGACATCTTCGGAGTCATTGGCGGACCATGTAAGTGTAGTTTTTCTCCATTTTAGTGTTGCAGTCGATGTTATCTTTTGCCTCTGCTGATTCCTTGTTGTGCGATAGCTCCTTGTGAAGGAAGCAGCGCACTTGGCGTAGCAAGTGCTTGCGATGGGCCGCCAGCATGCGATGCTGGAGACGCGTCATCGCGTGGTTGAAAGTGAGTGTCCTGCACTTCCTCTTCTTTTTCCTTTTCCCCTTTGATATAGTCGACTGATAGTCAACTTTTGTTTATCGTGTATCTGAACATAATGCTCTATTGCATGACGCCACCACCTTGTAGAAGACACTCGCCGCGGCTGTGAAGGGTCGCGACAAAGCAATCGTGGCGCGTGACGAGGCGCGGAAGCGTGAAGAGGATCTGCGTGCCTCCTTCGCAGCCAGGGAGAAGTTGTTCGAAGAACAACTATTCTCAATTGCCAAGGCCCTCTCAGGTACTTTGCGTGCGGATATCGTTATCCTTCTCTGCTTCTAATGTTTTTGCCGGTGGCGCTGATGTTTTTGTCCATGTGTTGATTTATGCACAGATGCTGGCGATTTGAGCTTCAACCCACAGGCCCTTCATCGTGATGACGCTCTGGCGGGTGCGCTGTCAGCAGTCAAAGACCACAACACCGCCGTGCAGGACACACTCTCCAAGGCTAAAAGCGTACTCAGTCGCCTTCGGGAGGAGCTAATGCCCAAGGCGGAGCTAGTCGAGAATATAGACGAGCTAGTGGAGTCACTCGTTGGAGGTGTGCCTTCCAGCTTCAAGAACTCGCTCCGCGCGGCCGGGACGTCCATGTCACTTGCCATGGTGCAGGCCCACGGAGTCGAGATTGATCCTGCCGCGGTGTCGAAGGCGATGCCTGTTAACGCGGATGGCTAGCAGGTAGTCTTCGCTCCTTTCGCGGCTGCCTGTGGCAAATATGGGCATCATCTGATAAATACTGTTGCGAAGTACTCTGAGGAGCTCCAACGTGCCAAGAAGGCAGCGAAAGCTTCGGCATCAGGGGCTGGCGGGAAGTCAGTGGCGTCTGACACTGCCACAGACTCGATGAAGCCCCCGAAGCCGAAGAAGTCGAAGAAGCTAGTCGCTCCTTAGTAGTCTTTGTAATAGTTGACTAGTTTATGTCCTTTTGTTAAGAACATGCCTGTTGGCGAGTGTATCTGCTGATACTTTTTGCTAGTCTTGAACGCATCTGAACCTTTTGCCTTTGTATTGATTTGGTTGTCTTATTTGTTTCTATCTTGACTTGTGGTAGGGTTCATCGAGTAATCCTTTGAGGGAAACTCAGGACTCGCCGCCTCTTGATGATACGTTGGCACCGCCGCGCTCCAGGGTAGATGAACTGTCCCTGATCTCGCGACTGCGCGACCGCGTGAAGCAGTTGGAGCGTGAGTTGCCCGTGCTCCATGGTAACGCGGATGTGTGGAAGTCGAAGGCGGAGAAAACCGCCGCCCGAGAGCAGTATCTGCTTGGCGAGGTGACGCAGCTGGGCGACCAATTCAAGTGTTAGTTTGCTTGCTCTCATCTTTCCCTTGTAGTCACTCGCAGTGGTACATTGTACTCATGATGCTATTGCTGCTCTCTGCTTCGTGTAGTTGTCAGCGCACGTCATCCGCAGGATGAGAAGGATAGAGTTGCCATTCGTATGCATGATCTCACCCAGGAGAAACTTTAAGAGAGTGGATACTTCTGGGTAGATCATGATCGTGCGATTGCACTGGCGACCTTGCAGGATCGCGCGTCGCGGGTGCTGCACTTTCTGAAGAAATCGCAATCATGTTTGAAGAACATTTATCGGACGATGTTTCCGCTGGATGTTACTCCATCAAGCCTGGTGGCGCTCCTTGCCAAGTTTCAAGATTCGTCCTCGGTTCGCG
Organism: Avena eriantha; assembly: GCA_910589775.1. Classification (NCBI taxonomy): domain Eukaryota; kingdom Viridiplantae; phylum Streptophyta; class Magnoliopsida; order Poales; family Poaceae; genus Avena; species Avena eriantha. Next base: position 15,485 of record CAJUXJ010002058.1, read on the forward strand.
AGTGCGTGAGGCAACAGGTGGTAGCTGGTGCCAAGGCTGCTCTCTCGCTGGTACGACTGCACAGGCCTGACGTAGATGTTGCGGCAGTCGCGTCTGGGCCCCCTGTATCACCAGCAGGTTCTATCTAGAATATGGTGCCGCACTACCAGGCGGTGGATCGCCCAGCAGAAGAGATTGTCAACTTTTTTGAGGAACAAACCAACGTTCTCTTGTTGCGGTAGTGGTTTAGTTTGTATCCTGCACATAAGTGTACTTGTGTTGTAAAATTCGTATAAATGTTGTAAATAATTTATTGTCGAATATGCATAAAGATCTTTGTTAGCATGAAGTGCGTTGCACTATGCGGGTCCTTTTCGTTAGCCTGGCCATGCTCTTAACTCAGTCCCTTGTCAACCTGCCAGGTGTGTTGCAGCTGGGTTGATGTTGTGTTAAGGGTTTTGATTGATGTACCAGCTACTCAGGGTATCGCGTTTTGGTTCGAAGAACAGATCTATATAGGGTGGCGCAAACCCGAGTAGATAAATTGGAAAAGTAAAGGAGAACACAGAGTTTTGGGGCACTTAGCTTTATTTATTCGAAGAACAGTGCGAGGTACAATGTGTGGCTAAGTAGCCTTGGCTGAGTAGCCTTATTTGCAATGTAAAAGGTAAAAACGACTAGGGGTAGAAGCGTCGCAGCTGTGTGATGTTCCAGGGGTTGGAGTATGCGACTCCTGTCTCTAAATCTTGAAGGCGATAGGCGCCACCTGGGATTACTTCTGTAATCACGTACGGTCCTTCCTAGGGGGACTCGAGCTTGAGATGCCCCTGCTGCTTCAGTCGCAGGACCAGGTCGCCTTCGACGAAGGATCCGAGGCGAGGCCTCCTACTATGGTAGTTGCGCAGGTTCTGCTGGTAGATCATTGATCTCTCCGCAGCGATTTTCCTTGCCTCGTCAAGGAGGTCAACGGAGTCTTCGAGTGCGAGGGATGACTCTTGTTCGCTGTAAGCGACCACGCGCGGCGCCTTGTACCGTACCTCGGCGGGTAGCACTGCCTCGGCTCCGTGCACCATAAAGAATGGCGTGTAGCCCGTGGCGCTGTTTGGAGTCGTTCATAGGCTCCAGAGTATGGATTGCAGTTCGTCCGGCCAGCAACCCACAGCTTGTTCGAGTGGCCGGAGGAGTCGCTTCTTGATGCCGCCGCAGATAAGCCCATTTGCTCTTTCCACCTGACCGTTGGTCTGTGGATGCGCTACTGAGGCGTAGCTGATGTTGATCCCCAGGTTCTCGCAGAATTCTTGGAACTCCTTGGATGTGAAGTTCGTCCCGTTGTCGGTGATTATGCTGTGCGGCACCCCGAAGCGGTAGACGATGGACCAAAGAACTTGACTGCGTTGTGCCCTGATTGGTTGGTCACTGGCATGGCCTCAATCCACTTGGTGAATTTGTCGACTGCGACCAAGAGGTAGATGTAGCCTCCTCGTGAGGACCTTGGAAGTTTGCCGACCATGTCGAGCCCCCATTGCGCGAAGGGCCAGGCCAATGGGATCGGCCGTAGCTCTGCGCCCGGTGCATGCAGCTTGTCCGCGAATCGCTGGCAAGCGTTGCATTTTTGGACGATGTCCTTGGCGTCGCGCATGGCCGTAGGCCAGTAGAATCCAGCTCGTAGAGCTTTGGCAATGAGGGCGCGACTGCCGGCGTGGTGCCCGCATGTCCCTTCATGGATGTCGAGGAGAACTGCTCTTCCATCGGCCATGGAGACGCATCGTTGAAGTACTCCTGCGATCCTGCGTTTATACAGTTCGCCGTTGATAACAGCGAATGCCTTGGATCACCGCGCGATGTGCCGTGCATCTGTCGGATCATCCGGTAGCCTCTTGCTGAGGAGGTATGTGATGTACGGCTGCGTCCAGGATTGCTCAATCATCATGACGCTCATTGGTCCCTCGAGTCCTGTGTCCAGCTCCAAGTCATCGAGTGCCATTGGCTCATTGGGTGGCGTAGCCCCCGAGTCTGTTGTTGCGCTTGTTTTCTTCACTGCGGCCTTTGGCTTGATGGAGCGTTCGCAGATGCGCTCGAGAAATACCCCAGGTGGTATGGGGGCGCAGGTAGAGCTTATGTTGGCGAGTGCGTCCGCCTCTTCGTTGCTTTCGCGACCTACGTGCCGCAGCTCGCAACCGTCGAAGTCTCCTTTGAGTGTGTCGTAGAGGTCGCGGTACGCGATCATGTTGTCATTCAGTGCGTCGCATTCATGCATCGTTTGGTTGACAACCAACTTAGAGTCGCCGTATATGATGAGCCCCTTGGCGCAGCAGGCTTTTGCCATCCTCATCCCGTGCAACAAGGCCTCGTATTCAGCCTCGTTGTTGGAGGCTGTGAACTGCATTCGCGGGATATACTTCAGCTTGTCCCCTTGAGGTGATGTCAGTACGACACCTGCGCCTGCTCCGTCCTTCCGCTTGGACCCGTCGAAATGCATTGTCTAGAGGTAGGACATGTCTAGTTTGTCCGGGAGTTGGTTCACCATCTAGTGCATGAGGAAGTCAGGGAGAACTTGCGACTTGATTGCATCGCGCTTTTTGTATGTGATATCCCGTGGACACAATTCTATTCCCCAAAGCGCGACTCGTCCCGTGGCGTTGAGGTTAATGAGGATATGTCCCAACGGGGCATCGTTGACCACCACGATTGGGTGTTCTTGGAAGTAATGGCACAGTCGCCGGACGGTCATGAAAACACCGTACGCCAGCTTCTGGTAGTGCGGGTACCGCTGTTTTGTTGGCGTGAAGACCTCGCTGAGGTAGTATACTGGGCGTTGTACGCCGTGGACCTTGTTTTCCTCGGCTCGCTCGACGACGAGCACTGTGCTGACCACTTGGTTGGTGGCGGAGATATACAGCAACAGTGGTTCCCTTTCTCGTGGGTCACCAGCACTGGCGAAGTGGATAGCAGGCGCTTGAGGTCTTCGAATGCTTCTTGTACTTCATTGGTCCACTCGAATTTTTCAGCTTTGCGGAAGAGCTGGTAGAAGGGCAGCGCCTTTTCACCCATTCGACTGATAAATCGACTGAGGGTCGCGATTCGTCCAGCTAGCTGATGAACGCCCCTTATATTTTCGGCTTCTCCATGGCCAGTATGGCTTTTATCTTCTTCGGGTTTGCCTCGATTCCTCTCGCGGAAATGAGGTATCCGAGTAGCTGCCCAGATGGTACACCGAAGGCGCATTTGTCCTGATTGAGCTTGATCTGGTAGCGGTCGAAGTTGGCAAAGGTTCCGCACAAATCGTCGATTAGGGAGGCCTCCTCCTTGGTCTTGATTACTATGTCGTCGACATAGACTTGAATGTTGTGACCCAGTTGTTCCTTGAGGCAAGCCTGCATGCACCGCTGGTAGGTGGTGATGGGTTCGTACCATGGAAAACAAAAAATTTCTACCGCAAGAACGAACAAAACCTAGATCCAATCTAGATAAAAGCCAAGATCTAATCTATTAGACATGAGCAACGAGATATATAGGAACTAACCCTCGTAGATCCGAAAGCGTTAACGAGATTAGATCTCGTGGTTGATGTAGTCGATCACTTGCCGATCTCAAGATCGTGTGGATGATCCTTCCGGCATCGCGTTCCAGCAGCGCTTCCGCCCTTGGTCAAGTAGACGATCCTTCCGGCGCCACGTTTCGGCAGCGCTTCCGCAGTCGGTCACACGTAAGGAGTCGAAGCAGACCTTCCTCTCCCCGTTCCAGCGAGCAACGGAGGTAGTAGATCTTCTCCACGGAATCCCAGCAGCACGACGGCGTGGTGGTGGTGGTGGAGTAGAGAATTCTGCAGGGCTTCGCCTATGCCTGTGCAGAAGATGGTGGAGGAGAGAGGCGGCAGAGATTAGGTGTTATGGGAGCAGGGGAGGAGGGGGCGCCCCTGCCCCTCTATTTAAAGAGGGGGAGGCGCCTAGGGAGGGGGAGTCCTTGTAGGACTCCCCTCCCTCTCTAGGCCGGCGGATTGGAGGTGGGGGGAGGAGTCCTCCTCCCCCACGAATCCGTATCTTGACCCACCAGGACTCCTTGATCCCTATCTTGATTTTCAAGCAAACTCCAAGATATCTTCTAGAACCTTCCGGAACATTCCGAAACCTTCTAGAATCCTCATACAAACACTCCGGAACATTTCCTAACTCATAAAATGATCTCCTATATATGAATCTTATTCTCCGGACCATTCCGGATCTCCTCGTGATGTCCCGAATCCAATCCGAGACTCCGAACAACATTCGGTCTCCAACGCATATTCCATATCTACTTAAAACAACTTCGAACCTTAAGTGTGTCACCCTACGGTTCGTGAATATGTAGACATGATAGAGACACATCTCCTATCAATAACCATCAGCGGGACCTGGAGATCCATAATGGCTCCCACATACTCAACGATGACTTTGCGATCGATTGAACCATTTACATACGAAACTAATTCCCTTTGTCTCGTGATACTATACTTATCCGAGGTTTGATCGTCGGTATCTCCATACCTAGTTCTACCTCGTTACTGATAAGTACTCTTTACTCGTTCCGTGATATGTCATCCCTTGTGACCTAGTCACATGCTTGCAAGCTAACTAGATGACATTCCACCGAGAGGGCCCAGAGCATATCTATCCGTCATATGGATGGACAAATCCCAATCTTGGTTCATGCGCTTCAACACATACTTTCAGAATACCCAATGACACTTTTATAACCACCCAGTTACGAAGCGGCGTTTGATGTCATCAAAGTATCCATCCGGTGATGGTGATTAACATAACCTCATGGTCGAAGGAATAGGTTACTATGTATTTGAAAGCTTACAGCAATACGAACTTAATGACTTGATCTTATGCTACGCTTACTATGGGTGTGTGTCCATCACATCATTCTCCTAATGATATAACCTTGTTATTAATCACATCCTAATGTCCATGATCAGGAAACCATGATCATCAATTAATCAACAAGCTAGTTCAACAAGAGGCTTACTAGGGACTCTTATATGTTTACAAAACACACATGTATTAGTGTTTCCTAATAATACAATTATAGCATGGGATGTAAACATTCATCATAAACACAAAGATATAATAATAATCACTTTTATTATTGCCTCTTGGGCATATCTCCAACAGTCTCCCACTTGCACTAGAGTCAATAATCTAGATTACATGGTAATATACCGAACACCCATGGCGTTTTGGTGTTGGTCATGCTTTGCCCTAGGGAGAGGTTTAGTCAACGGATCTGCCACATTCAGATCAGTGTGTACTTTGCAAATCTTTATGTCACCATCTCGGACATACTCGCGAATAGCGTGGAAACGTAGCTTGATGTGCTTCAGCTTGCTATGTGACCTTGGCTCCTGCGCATTAGCTATGGCACCTGTGTTGTCACAGTAGATGGCCATCGGGTCCAACGCACTGGGAACCACGCCGAGTTCAGTAATGAATTCCTTCATCCAAACGGCTTCTTGTGCAGCCTCCGAAGCAGCTATGTATTCCGATTCAGTTGAAGATTTCGCCACAACGCTTTGCTTCGCACTCCTCCAGCTCACTGCAGCACCATTCAAAATAAATACGTATCCCGATGTGACTTCGAGTCATCCGGATCAGTGTTCCAACTAGCATCGGTGTAACCGTTTACAACAAGCTGTTCATCACCTCCATAAGAAAGAACCATATCCTTAGTCCTATTTAGGTACTTTAGGATATTTTTGACCGCTGTCCAGTGCTCCATTCCAGGATCACTTTGATATCTGCTAGTCAAACTAACAGCATGTGCTATATCCGGTCTTGTACACAGCATGGCATACATGATAGAACCTATGGCTGAGGCATAGGGAATATTATTCATTTTCTCTCTATCTTCTGTCGTAGCTGGACTTTGAGTTTTACTCAAGGTCTTACCTGACAACATGGGCACGAACCCTTTCTTGCTATCTTCCATTCTAAACTTCTTTAGAACTTTGTCCAAGTATGTACTTTGTGAAAGCCCTATTAGGCGTCTTGATCTATCTCTATAAATCTTGATGCCTAGAATATATGCCGCTTCGCCAAGATCCTTCATTGAAAAACTATTATTCAAATAGGTTTTGACGCTATTAAGAAGTTCTATATCATTCCCAATCAACAATATGTCATCTACATACAGTACTAGGAATGCTACAGAGCTCCCACTCACTTTCTTGTAAATACAAGCTTCTCCATAAGTTTGTATAAATCCAAAGTTTTTGATTACTTTATCAAAACGTTGATTCCAACTCCGGGATGCTTGCTTCAGTCCATAAATGGAGCGCTGAAGTTTGCATACCTTGTCAGCATCTTTAGGATCGACAAAACCCTTGGGTTGTACCATATACAACTCTTCCTCAATGTCACCATTAAGGAACGCCGTTTTGACATCCATCTGCCAAATCTCATAATCGAAATGTGCAGCAATTGCTAACAAAATCCTCACAGACTTTAGCTTCGCTACTGGTGAGAATGTCTCATCATAGTCAACTCCTTGAATTTGTCGGAACCCTTTCGCGACAAGTCGAGCTTTATAGACGGTAACATTACCATCAGCATCTGTTTTTCTCTTGAAAATCCATTTGTTCTCGACAGCCTTACGGCCATCCGGTAAGTCCACCAAAGTCCACACTTGGTTTTCGTACATGGATCCCATTTCGGATTTCATGGCTTCTAGCCATTTGTCGGAATCTGGGCTCACCATAGCTTCTTCATACGTCGCAGGGTCATCAGCGTTGTCCACCAACATGACGTTCAAGGCAGAGTCATACCAATCAGGAGTGGTACGAACCCTCGTTGACCTGCGAGGTTCAGTAGTAACTTCGTTGAAGTTTCATGATCATTATCATTAGCTTCCTCTTCAATTGGTGCAGGCGGCACCAAAACATCTTCCGGTGCTGCGCTACTCTCAAATCCGAGAGAAGGTTCAATAACCTCATCGAGTTCTACTTTCCTTCCAGTCACCTCCTTCGAGAGAAACTCCTTCTCAAGAAAGGATCCATTCTTTGCAACGAAAACTTTGCCTTCGGATCTATGATAGAAGGTATACCCAATTGTTTCTTTAGGGTATCCTATGAAGACGCATTTCTCCGCTTTGGGTTCTAGCTTATCAGGTTGTAACTTCTTTACATATGCTTCGCAACCCCAAACTTTAAGGAACGACAACTTAGGTTTCTTACCAAACCACAATTCGTACGGTGTCGTTTCAACGGATTTAGATGGTGCCCTATTTAAAGTGAATGCGGCTGTCTCTAATGCATAGCCCCAAAATGATAACGGTAAATCTGTAAGAGACATCATAGACCGAACCATATCTAAGAGAGTTCGATTACGACGTTCGGACACACCATTACGCTGTGGTGTTCCCGGCGGTGTCAACTGTGAAAGTATTCCACATTTCTTTAAATGCATGCCAAACTCATAACTCAGATATTCACCTCCGCGATCAGAACGCAGAAACTTAATCTTCTTGTTACGATGATTTTCCACTTCACTTTGAAATTCCTTAAACTTCTCGAAAGTTTCGGACTTATGTTTCATAAAGTAGACATACCCATATCTACTCAAGTCATCCGTGAAAGTGAGAACATAACGATATCCACCACGCGATGCTACACTCATTGGACCGCACACATCGGTATGTATTATTTCCAATAAGTCTGTAGCTCGCTCCATTGTACCAGAGAATGGAGTCTTAGTCATTTTTCCCATTAGACATGCTTCGCATCTTTCAAGTGATTCAAAATCAAGTGATTCAAGAAGTCCATCTGAATGGAGTTTCTTCATACGCTTCACTCCAATGTGACCAAGACGACAGTGCCACATGTATGTAGAATTATCATTCAATTTAATCGTTTAGCATCTATGTTGTGAACATGTGTATCACTACTATCGAGATTCAGTAAGAATAAACCATTCATCTCAGGTGCATTACCATAAAAGATATTACTCATATAAATCGAACAACCTTTATTCTCAGACTTAAAAGAGTAACCGTCTCGCAATAAACAGGATCCAGATATAATGTTCATGCTTAACGCAGGCACCAAATAACAATTATTTAAATTTAAAACTAATCCCGAAGGTAGATGTAGAGGGAGCGTGCCGACGGCGATCACATCAACCTTGGAGCCATTTCCAACGCGCATCGTCACCTCGTCTCTTGCCAGTCTTCGTTTATTCCGCAGCTCCTGTTTCGAGTTACAAATATGAGCAACCGAACCAGTATCAAATACCCAGGCACTACTACGATTACTAGTAAGATACACATCTATAACACATATATCAAATATACCTTTCTTCTTGATGTTGCCGTTCTTCAGATCCGCCAGGTACTTGGGGCAGTTACGCTTCCAGTGACCAGCACCCTTGCAGTAGAAGCACTCAGTTTCAGGCTTAGGACCAGCCTTGGGCTTCTTAGCAGGTGCGGCAGCTTTCTTGCCGTCCTTCTTGAAGTTGCCCTTGTTCTTAGGCTTGCCCCGTTTCTTGAAATTGGTGGTCTTATTGACCATCAACACTTGTTGCTCCTTCTTGATCTCCACTTCAGCAGTTTTCAGCATGGACGACAGTTCAGGCAACGTCTTGTTCATGCAGTGCATGTTGTAGTTCATCACAAAGTTCTTGTAACTTGGTGGCAGTGATTGAAGGAGACGGTGAATCCCCAATTCATTAGGAATCGATATTCCCAACTCTTGGAGCTTCTTAGCGTACCCAGACATGGTGAGCACGTGCTCGCTAACGGAGCTTCCTTCTTCCATCTTACAGTTAAAGAATTTTCGGAGGCCTCATAGCTCTCCATGCCGCGCGAGTCTCAAAAATTAGCCTGAGCTCCTTAATGATCTCGAACGGGTCGTGGTGCTCAAAACGCTGTGGAGCTCCGCTTCTAAACCGTACAGGATGGCACACTGAACTGTGGAGTAATGATTCTTCCGAGTGGCGAAAACATTCTTTTCGTCATCGGTGGCATTATCTGCAGGTGGGTCACCTAGCGGTGCATCGAGCACATAGGTCAACTGACCAGCCCTGAGGACGATCTTCAGTCCACGGAACCAGTCCGTGAAATTGCTTCCATTGTTCTTAAGCTTTTCTTTCTCTAGGAACGCATTGAAATTGATGGAGGGGGTCGCCATAATCTACAACAATTTGCAAGTAGTTTAGACTAAGTTTATGACAAATTGAGTTCAAATTTAATTATTAAACTAACTAGGTGAACTCCCACTCAAAACAACATCCCTCACATTGTCTTAGTGATTACACGAACCAAGTCCACTACACCAAGTCCGATCTTCACGAGAGAAGATGTAGTTTCATCGGCGAACAATCTTCATGTTCATCATATCATTATATGACTCATGCTCTACCTTTCGGTATTCCGTGTTCCGAGACCATGTCTGTACATGCTAGGCTCGTCAAGATAACCTTAGTTTCCGCATGTGCAAATCTGGCTTGCACCCGTTGTATGCACACGTAGAATCTATCACATCCGATCATCACGAGATGCTTCGAAACGACGAGTCTTAGCAACGGTGCCAACTAAGGGTGAACACTTTATTACTTGATATTTAGTGAGAGGGATCATCTTATAATGCTACCGTCGCGATCTAAGCAATACAAGATGCATAAAGGATTAACATCACAGGCAATTCATAATTAGTGTGATATGATATGGCCTTTTCTTCTTGCGCCTTTGATCTCCATCTCCAAAGCACGAACATGATCTCCATCATCACCAGCATTGCGTCAAGGTCAGTGGCGCCGCTTCATGGTTGTCCATCATCACCAGCAACTATTACAACTACTTGGAATAAAGCTATTACAAGATGAATAGACACGCAGGTCTTAACAGAATTAAAGACAACCATTAGGCTCCTGCCGGTTGCCATATTACAACAAGGATCATTGCATACATCAAATACAATCACAATCACATGTTGGCCATATCACATCACAAAACCCCTGCAAAAACAAGTTAGACGCCTCTAATTTTCTTTGCATTTTTTACGTGGTTTGGGGCTTTCGCATAAGACCGATCTTACCTACGAACAAGGACCACAACGTTGATACAAGTGTTGTCAAGATGCTCATTGTAAATTGAATCTTAACTATGGTGGGAGAGACAGACACCCGCAAAGCCACTTGTGCAAAGCAAGTTGCACGTCAAGCGTGGAGCAAGTCTCATGTGCGATGACATGTAATGTTAGCCCGAGCCGCTTCATCCCACCATGCCGCAAGATGCAAAGTACACGCTAAGACACCGACAACAAAAGCATCAACGCCCACAAAAACATTGTGTTCTACTCGTGCAACAGATCTACGCATAGATACGGCTCTGATACCACTGATGGGTTCGTAGCATGGAAAACAAAAAATTCTACCGCAAGAACGAACAAAACCTAGATCTAATCTAGATAAAAGCCAAGATCTAATCTATTAGACATGAGCAACGAGATAGATAGGAACTACCCTCGTAGATCCGAAAGCGTTGTTAGATCTTCGATGATCTCGTTGATGTAGTCGATCACTTGCCGATCTCAAGATCGTGTGGACGATCCTTCCGGCGTCGCGTTCAGCAGCGCTTCCGCCCTTGGTCAAGTAGACGATCCTTCCGGCGCCGCGTTCGGCAGCGCTTCCGCAGTCGGTCACACGTGCGGAGTCGAAGCAGACCTTCCTCTCCCCGTTCCAGCGAGCAGCGGAGGTAGTAGATCTTCTCCACGGAATCCCAGCAGCACGACGGCGTGGTGGTGGTGGTGGAGTAGAGAATTCTGCAGGGCTTCGCCTATGCCTGTGCAGAAGAAGGTGGAGGAGAGAGGCGGCGAGATTGGGTGTTATGGGAGCAGGGAGGAGGGGGCGCCCCTGCCCCTCTATTTAAAGAGGGGAGGCGCCTAGGGAGGGGAGTCCTGTAGGACTCCCCCCCTCTCTAGGCCGGCGGATTGGAGGTGGGGGGAGGAGTCCTCCTCCCCCACGACTCCGTATCTTGACCCCCCAGGACTCCTTGATCCCTATCTTGATTTTCAAGCAAACTCCAAGATATCTTCTAGAACCTTCCGGAACATTCCGAAACCTTCTAGAATCCTCATACAAACACTCCGGAACATTTCCTAACTCAGAAAATGATCTCCTATATATGAATCTTATTCTCCGGACATTCCGGATCTCCTCGTGATGTCCCGAATCCAATCCGAGACTCCGAACAACATTCGGTCTCCAACGCACATTCCATATCTACTTAAAACAACTTCGAACCTTAAGTGTGTCACCCTACGGTTCGTGAATATGTAGACATGATAGAGACCATCTCCTATCAATAACCATCAGCGGGCCTGGAGATCCATAATGGCTCCCACATACTCAACGATGACTTCGTGATCGATTGAACCATTTACATACGAAACCAATTCCCTTTGTCTCGATACTATACTTATCCGAGGTTTGATCGTCGGTATCTCCATACCTAGTTCTACCTCGTTACTGATAAGTACTCTTTACTCGTTCCGTGATATGTCATCCCTTGTGACCCAGTCACATGCTTGCAAGCTAACTAGATGACATTCCACCGAGAGGGCCCAGAGCATATCTATCCGTCATATGGATGGACAAATCCCAATCTTGGTTCATGCGCTTCAACACATACTTTCAGAATACCCATGACACCTTTATAACCACCCAGTTACGAAGCGGCGTTTGATGTGTATCAAAGTATCCCATCCGGTGATGGTGATTAACACAACCTCATGGTCGAAGGATTAGGTTACTATGTATTTGAAAGCTTACAGCAATACGAACTTAATGACTTGATCTTATGCTACGCTTACTATGGGTGTGTGTCCATCACATCATTCTCCTAATGATATAACCTGTTATTAATCACATCCTAATGTCCATGATCAGGAAACCATGATCATCAATTAATCAACAAGCTAGTTTCAACAAGAGGCTTACTAGGGACTCTTATATGTTTACAAAACACACATGTATTAGTGTTTCCTAATAATACAATTATAGCATGGGATGTAAACATTCATCATAAACACAAAGATATAATAATAACCACTTTTATTATTGCCTCTTGGGCATATCTCCAATAGGGG
>CAJUXJ010002059.1:0-12609 GCA_910589775.1 Avena eriantha
TGTTGTTGTAAAACGCCATAGAACCCCAAAACGTGAGCAATAGCTCATGAAAACGGCCATAAAGCGTAAAAACGGCGATTTTTTGGTCATATCTCTCAAACTTGTATCGGGTCTTACTATCATTGTAAATCACCCTAGAACCCCAAAACGTGAGCAGTAACTCATGAAAACGACCATAAAACACGAAAACAACGAGTTTTTGGTCATATCTCTCAAACTTATATTGGGTCTTACTATCGTTGGAAATCGAAAACGGCCATAAAACACGAAAAAGACGAGTTTTTGATCATATCTCTCAAACTTGCATCGGGTCTTATGATCATTGTAAATGCCCTAGAAACCCAAAACCGTGAGAAATAGCTCCTGAAAACAGCCATAAAACATGAAAACGACGAGTTTTTGGTCATATCTCTCAAACTTGTATCGGGTATTACTGTCGTTGTAAATCACCCTAGAACCCCAAAACTGTGGGTAATAGCTCATGAAAACGGCCATAAAACACGAAAACGACGAGTTTTTGATCATATCTCCAAACTTTTATCGGGTCTTAATGTCGTTGTAAATCACCCTAGAACCCCAAAACTGTGAGAAATAGCTCATTAAACGGCCATAAAACACAAAAAGACAAGTTTTTGGTCATATCTCTCAAACTTGTATTCGGTCTTACTATCGTTGTAAATCACCCTAGAACCCCAAAACATTGAGCAATAGGTCATGAAAACGACTATAAAACACGAAAACTACGAGTTTTTGATCATATCTCTCGAATTTTTATCGGGTCTTACTGTCGTTGTAAATCGCCCTAGAACCCCAAAACAGTGGGCAATAGCTCATGAAAACAACCATAAAACACGAATACGACGAGTTTGTGGTCATATCTCTCAAACATGTATCAGGTCTTACTGTCGTTGTAAATCTCCCTTGAACCCCAAAACCATGAGCAATAGCTCATGAAAAACGGCCATAAAACACGAAAACGACGAGTTTTGGTCAAATCGCTCAAACTTGTACCGAGTCTTATTATGTTGTAAATCGGCGTAGAACCCCAAACTTTGAGCAATAGCTCATGAAAACTGCCATAAACATGGAAACGACGAATTTTGATCATATCTCTCAAACTTTATCGGTCTTACTGTTGTGTAAATCACCCTAGAACCACAAACATGTGGGCAATAGCTAATGAAAACGACCATAAAACATGAATACAATGAGTTTTTGGTATATCTCTCAAACTTGTATCAGTCTTACTGTCGTTGTAAATCACCCTAGAACCCTAAAACCGTGAGCAATAGCTCATGAAAACGGCCATAAAACCGAAAACGACAAGTTTTGGTCATATCTCTCAAAAATTCTATCAGGTATTACTGTCATTGTAAATCGCCCTAGAACCCCAAAACCGTGAGCAGTAGCTCATGAAAACGACCATAAAACACGAAGAACGACGAGTTTTTTGTCATATCTCTCAACATGTATTAGGTCTTACTGTCGTTGTAAATCGCCCTAGAACCCCAAAACGCGTTGAGCACTAGCTCATGAAAACGACCATAAAACACGAAAACGACGAGTTGTTTGGACATATCTCTCAAACGTATGAGGTCTTACTATCGTTTAAATCGCCCTAGAACCCAAAACCTGTGAGCAATAGCTCATGAAAATGGCCATAAAACACGAAAACGACAAGTTTTTGGTCATATCTCTCAAACTTGTATCGTGTCTTACTTTTGTTGTAAAACACCATAGAACCCCAAAACTTGTGAGCAATAGCTCATGAAAACGAACCATAAAACACGAAAACGTCATTTTTTAATAAATTTCTCTCAAACTTTTATCGGGTCTTACTATCGTTGTAAATCAGCCCTAGAACCCCAAAACAGTGGGCAATAGCTCATGAAAACGGCCATCAAACAGGAATACGACGAGTTTTTGGTCATATCTCTCAAACATGTTTTAGGTCTTACTATCGTTTTAAATCGCCCTAGAACCCCAAAACGGTGAGCAGTAGCTCATGAAAACGGCCATAAAGCGTGAAAACGACGATTTTTTGGTCATATCTCTCAAACTTGTATCGGGTCTTACTGTCATTGTAAATCGCCCTAGAACCCCAAAACCGTGAGCAGTAGCTCATGAAAACGACCATAAAACACGAAAACGACGAGTTTTTGGTCATATCTCTCAAACATGTATTAGGTCTTACTGTCGTTGTAAATCGCCCTAGAACCCCAACACCGGTGAGCAATAGCTCATGAAAACGACCATAAAACACGAAAACGACGAGTTTTTGGACATATCTCTGAAACTTGTATTGGGTCTTACTATCGTTGTAAATCGCCCTAGAACCCAAAACTGTGGGTAAGTAGCTCATTAAAATAGCCATAAAACACAAAAACGACAAGTTTTTTGTCATATCTCTCAAACTTGTATTGGTCTTACTGTTGTTGTAAATCGCCCTAGAACCCCAAAACCTGTGAGCAATAGCTCATGAAAACAGCCATAAAACACGAAAACGACGAGTTTGTGATCATATCTCCCAAACTTTTATCGGGTCTTACTGTCGTTGTAAATCGCCCTAGAACCCCAAAACAGTGGGCAATAGCTCATGAAAACAGTCATAAAACATGAAAACGACAAGTTTTTGGTCATATCTCTCATACTTTTATCGGGTCTGACTGTTGTTGTAAATCGTACTAGAACCCCAAAACTGTGAGCAATAGCTCATTAAAACGACCATAAAACACAAAAAGACAAGTTTTTGGTCATATCTCTCAAACTTGTATCGGGTCTTACTGTTGTTGTAAAACGCCATAGAACCCAAAACCGTGAGCAATAGCTCATGAAAGGGGCCATAAAGCGTGAAAACGGCGATTTTTTGGTCATATCTCTCAAACTTGTATCGCGTCTTACTATCATTGTAAATCACCCTAGAACCCCCAAAATCGTGAGCAGTAACTCATGAAAACGACCATAAAACACGAAAACAACGAGTTTTTGGTCATATCTCTCAAACTTATATTGGGTCTTACTATCGTTGGAAATCGAAAACGGCCATAAAACACGAAAACGACGAGTTTTTGATCATATCTCTCAAACTTGCATCGGGTCTTATGATCATTGTAAATGGCCCTAGAAACCCAAACCGTGAGAAATAGCTCCGAAAACAGTCCATAAAACATGAAAACGACGAGTTTTTGGTCATATCTCTCAAACTTGTATCGGATATTACTGTCGTTGTAAATCACCCTAGAACCCCAAAACTGTGGGTAATAGCTCATGAAAACGGCCATAAAACACGAAAACGACGAGTTTTTGATCATATCTCCCAAACTTTTATCGGGTCTTAATGTCGTTGTAAATCACCCTAGATCCCCAAAACTGTGAGAAATAGCTCATTAAAACGGCCATAAAACACAAAAAGAAGAAGTTTTTGGTCATATCTCTCAAACTTGTATCGGGTCTTACTTTTGTAAATCGCCCTAGAACCCCAAAACTATGAGCAATAGCTCATGAAAACCGGCCATAAACACAAACGAACGAAGTTTTTGATCATATCTCTCAACTTGTATTGGGTCTTACTATCGTTGTAAATCACCCTAGAACCCCAAACATTGAGCAATAGGTCATGAAAACGGCTATAAAACACGAAAACTACGAGTTTTTGATCATATCTCTCGAATTTTTATCGGGTCTTACTGTCGTTGTAAATCGCCCTAGAACCCCAAAACAGTGGGCAATAGCTCATGAAAACAACCATAAAACACGAATACGACGAGTTTGTGGTCATATCTCTCAAACATGTATCAGGTCTTACTGTCGTTGTAAATCTCCCTTGAACCCCAAAACCATGAGCAATAGCTCATGAAAACGGCCATAAAACACGAAAACGACGAGTTTTGGTCAAATCGCTCAAACTTGTACCGAGTCTTATTATTGTTGTAAATCGCCGTAGAACCCCAAAACTTTGAGCAATAGCTCATGAAAACGGCCATAAAACATGGAACGACGAATTTTTGATCATATCTCTCAAACTTTTATCGGGTCTTACTGTTGTTGTAAATCACCCTAGAACCACAAAACAGTGGGCAATAGCTAATGAAAACGACCATAAAACATGAATACAATGAGTTTTTGGTCATATCTCTCAAACTTGTATCAGGTCTTACTGTCGTTGTAAATCACCCTAGAACCCTAAAACCGTGAGCAATAGCTCATGAAAACGGCCATAAACACGAAAACGACAAGTTTTTGGTCATATCTCTCAAAATTCTATCAGGTCTTACTGTCATTGTAAATCGCCCTAGAACCCCAAAACCGTGAGCAGTAGCTCATGAAAACGACCATAAAACACGAAAACGACGAGTTTTTTGTCATATCTCTCAAACATGTATTAGGTCTTACTGTCGTTGTAAATCGCCCTAGAACCCCAAAACCGTGAGCACTAGCTCATGAAAACGACCATAAAACACGAAAACGACGAGTTTTTGGACATATCTCTCAAACATGTATTAGGTCTTACTATCGTTTTAAATCGCCCTAGAAACCCAAAACCGTGAGCAATAGCTCATGAAAATGGCCATAAAACACGAAAACGACAAGTTTTTGGTCATATCTCTCAAACTTGTATCGTGTCTTACTTTTGTTGTAAAACACCATAGAACCCCAAAACTGTGAGCAATAGCTCATGAAAACGACCATAAAACACGAAAACGTCATTTTTAATAGTATCTCTCAAACTTTTATCGGGTCTTACTATCGTTGTAAATCACCCTAGAACCCCAAAACAGTGGGCAATAGCTCATGAAAACGGCCATCAAACAGGAATACGACGAGTTTTGGTCATATCTCTCAAACATGTTTTAGGTCTTACTATCGTTTTAAATCGCCCTAGAACCCCAAAACGGTGAGCAGTAGCTCATGAAAACGGCCATAAAGCGTGAAAACGACGATTTTTTGGTCATATCTCTCAAACTTGTATCGGGTCTTACTGTCATTGTAAATCGCCCTAGAACCCCAAAACCGTGAGCAGTAGCTCATGAAAACGACCATAAAACACGAAAACGACGAGTTTTTGGTCATATCTCTCAAACATGTATTAGGTCTTACTGTCGTTGTAAATCGCCCTAGAACCCCAACACCGTGAGCAATAGCTCATGAAACGACCATAAAACACGAAAACGACGAGTTTTTGGACATATCTCTGAAACTTGTATTGGGTCTTACTATCGTTGTAAATCGCCCTAGAACCCCAAAACTGTGGGTAATAGCTCATTAAAATAGCCATAAAACACAAAAACGACAAGTTTTTTGTCATATCTCTCAAACTTGTATTGGGTCTTACTGTTGTTGTAAATCGCCCTAGAACCCCAAAACTGTGAGCAATAGCTCATGAAAACAGCCATAAAACACGAAAACGACGAGTTTGTGATCATATCTCCCAAACTTTTATCGGGTCTTACTGTCGTTGTAAATCGCCCTAGAACCCCAAAACAGTGGGCAATAGCTCATGAAAACAGTCATAAAACATGAAAACGACAAGTTTTTGGTCATATCTCTCATACTTTTATCGGGTCTGACTGTTGTTGTAAATCGTACTAGAACCCCAAAACTGTGAGCAATAGCTCATTAAAACGACCATAAAACACAAAAAGACAAGTTTTTGGTCATATCTCTCAAACTTGTATCGGGTCTTACTGTTGTTGTAAAACGCCATAGAACCCCAAAACCGTGAGCAATAGCTCATGAAAGGGGCCATAAAGCGTGAAAACGGCGATTTTTGGTCATATCTCTCAAACTTGTATCGCGTCTTACTATCATTGTAAATCACCCTAGAACCCCAAAATCGTGAGCAGTAACTCATGAAAACGACCATAAAACACGAAAACAACGAGTTTTTGGTCATATCTCTCAAACTTATATTGGGTCTTACTATCGTTGGAAATCGAAAACGGCCATAAAACACGAAAACGACGAGTTTTTGATCATATCTCTCAAACTTGCATCGGGTCTTATGATCATTGTAAATGGCCCTAGAAACCCAAAACCGTGAGAAATAGCTCCTGAAAGACAGCCATAAAACATGAAAACGACGAGTTTTTGGTCATATCTCTCAAACTTGTATCGGATATTACTGTCGTTGTAAATCACCCTAGAACCCCCAAAACTGTGGGTAATAGCTCATGAAAACGGCCATAAAACACGAAAACGACGAGTTTTTGATCATATCTCCCAAACTTTTATCGGGTCTTAATGTCGTTGTAAATCACCCTAGATCCCCAAAACTGTGAGAAATAGCTCATTAAAACGGCCATAAAACACAAAAGAGAAGTTTTTGGTCATATCTCTCAAACTTGTATCGGGTCTTACTTTTGTAAATCGCCCTAGAACCCCAAAACTATGAGCAATAGCTCATGAAACCGGCCATAAAACACGAAAACGACGAGTTTTTGATCATATCTCTCAAACTTGTATTGGGTCTTACTATCGTTGTAAATCACCCTAGAACCCCAAAACATTGAGCAATAGGTCATGAAAACGGCTATAAACACGAAAACTACGAGTTTTTGATCATATCTCTCGAATTTTTATCGGGTCTTACTGTCGTTGTAAATCGCCCTAGAACCCCAAAACAGTGGGCAATAGCTCATGAAAACAACATAAAACACGAATACGACGAGTTTGTGGTCATATCTCTCAAACATGTATCAGGTCTTACTGTCGTTGTAAATCTCCCTTGAACCCCAAAACCATGAGCAATAGCTCATGAAAACGGCCATAAAACACGAAAACGACGAGTTTTGGTCAAATCGCTCAAACTTGTACCGAGTCTTATTATTGTTGTAAATCGCCGTAGAACCCCAAAACTTTTGAGCAATAGCTCATGAAAACGGCCATAAAACATGAGAAACGACGAATTTTTGATCATATCTCTCAAACTTTTATCGGGTCTTACTGTTGTTGTAAATCACCCTAGAACCACAAACAGTGGGCAATAGCTAATGAAAAACGACCATAAAACATGAATACAATGAGTTTTTGGTCATATCTCTCAAACTTGTATCAGGTCTTACTGTCGTTGTAAATCACCCTAGAACCCTAAAACCGTGAGCAATAGCTCATGAAAACGGCCATAAAACACGAAAACGACAAGTTTTTGGTCATATCTCTCAAAATTCTATCAGGTCTTACTGTCATTGTAAATCGCCCTAGAACCCCAAAACCGTGAGCAGTAGCTCATGAAAACGACCATAAAACACGAAAACGACGAGGTTTTTTGTCATATCTCTCAAACATGTATTAGGTCTTACTGTCGTTGTAAATCGCCCTAGAACCCCAAACCGTGAGCACTAGCTCATGAAAACGACCATAAAACACGAAACGACGAGTTTTTGGACATATCTCTCAAACATGTATTAGGTCTTACTATCGTTTTAAATCGCCCTAGAAACCCAAAACCGTGAGCAATAGCTCATGAAAATGGCCATAAAACACGAAAACGACAAGTTTTTGGTCATATCTCTCAAACTTGTATCGTGTCTTACTTTTGTTGTAAACACCATAGAACCCCAAAACTGTGAGCAATAGCTCATGAAAACGACCATAAAACACGAAAACGTCATTTTTTAATAGTATCTCTCAAACTTTTATCGGGTCTTACTATCGTTGTAAATCACCCTAGAACCCCAAAACAGTGGGCAATAGACTCATGAAAACGGCCATCAAACAGGAATACGACGAGTTTTTGGTCATATCTCTCAAACATGTTTTAGGTCTTACTATCGTTTTAAATCGCCCTAGAACCCCAAAACGGTGAGCAGTAGCTCATGAAAACGGCCATAAAGCGTGAAAACGACGATTTTTTGGTCATATCTCTCAAACTTGTATCGGGTCTTACTGTCATTGTAAATCGCCCTAGAACCCCAAAACCGTGAGCAGTAGCTCATGAAAACGACCATAAAACACGAAAACGACGAGTTTTTGGTCATATCTCTCAAACATGTATTAGGTCTTACTGTCGTTGTAAATCGCCCTAGAACCCCAACACCCGTGAGCAATAGCTCATGAAAACGACCATAAAACACGAAAACGACGAGTTTTTGGACATATCTCTGAAACTTGTATTGGGTCTTACTATCGTTGTAAATCGCCCTAGAACCCCAAAACTGTGGGTAATAGCTCATTAAAATAGCCATAAAACACAAAAACGACAAGTTTTTTGTCATATCTCTCAAACTTGTATTGGGTCTTACTGTTGTTGTAAATCGCCCTAGAACCCCAAAACTGTGAGCAATAGCTCATGAAACAGCCATAAAACACGAAAACGACGAGTTTGTGATCATATCTCCCAAACTTTTATCGGGTCTTACTGTCGTTGTAAATCGCCCTAGAACCCCAAACAGTGGGCAATAGCTCATGAAAACAGTCATAAAACATGAAAACGACAAGTTTTTGGTCATATCTCTCATACTTTTATCGGGTCTGACTGTTGTTGTAAATCGTACTAGAACCCCAAAACTGTGAGCAATAGCTCATTAAACGGCCATAAAACACAAAAAGACAAGTTTTTTGGTCATATCTCTCAAACTTGTATCGGGTCTTACTGTTGTTGTAAAACGCCATAGAACCCCAAAACCGTGAGCAATAGCTCATGAAAGGGGCCCATAAAGCGTGAAAAACGGCGATTTTTTGGTCATATCTCTCAAATTGTATCGGTCTTACTATCATTGTAAATCACCCTAGAACCCCAAAATCGTGAGCAAGTAACTCATGAAAACGACCATAAAACACGAAAACAACGAGTTTTTGGTCATATCTCTCAAACTTATATTGGGTCTTACTATCGTTGGAAATCGAAAACGGCCATAAAAACACGAAAACGACGAGTTTTTGATCATATCTCTCAAACTTGCATCGGGTCTTATGATCATGTAAATGGCCCTAGAAACCCAAAACCGTGAGAAATAGCTCCTGAAAAAGCCATAAAACATGAAAACGACCGAGTTTTTGGTCATATCTCTCAAACTTGTATCGGATATTACTGTCGTTTGTAAATCACCCTAGAACCCCAAAACTGTGGGTAATAGCTCATGAAAACGGCCATAAAACACGAAACGACGAGTTTTTGATCATATCTCCCAAACTTTTATCGGGTCTTAATGTCGTTGTAAATCACCCTAGATCCCCAAAACTGTGAGAAAATAGCTCATTTAAAACGGCCATAAAACACAAAAAGAGAAGTTTTTGGTCATATCTCTCAAACTTGTATCGGGTCTTACTTTTGTACATCGCCCTAGAACCCCAAAACTATGAGCAATAGCTCATGAAACGGCCATAAAACACGGAAAACGACGAGTTTTGATCATATCTCTCAAACTTGTATTGGGTCTTACTATCGTTGTAAATCACCCTAGAACCCCAAAACATTGAGCAATAGGTCATGAAAACGGCTATAAAACACGAAAACTACGAGTTTTGATCATATCTCTCGAATTTTTATCGGGTCTTACTGTCGTTGTAAATCGCCCTAGAACCCAAAACAGTGGGCAATAGCTCATGAAACAACCATAAAACACGAATACGACGAGTTTGTGGTCATATCTCTCAAACATGTATCAGGTCTTACTGTCGTTGTAAATCTCCCTTGAACCCCAAAACCATGAGCAATAGCTCATGAAAACGGCCATAAAACACGAAAACGACGAGTTTTGGTCAAATCGCTCAAACTTGTACCGAGTCTTATATTGTTGTAAATCGCCGTAGAACCCCAAAACTGTGAGCAATAGCTCATGAAAACGGCCATAAAACATGGAAACGACGAATTTGATCATATCTCTCAAACTTTATCGGGTCTTACTGTGTGTAAATCACCCTAGAACCCCAAAACAGTGGGCAATAGCTAATGAAAACGACCATAAAACATGAATACAATGAGTTTTTGGTCATATCTCTCAAACTTGTATCAGGTGGTCTACTGTCGTTGTAAATCACCCTAGAACCCTAAAACCGTGAGCAATAGCTCATGAAAACGGCCATAAAACACGAAAACGACAAGTTTTTGGTCATATCTCTCAAAATTCTATCAGGTCTTACTGTCATTGTAATCTGCCCTAGAACCCCAAAACCGTGAGCAGTAGCTCATGAAAACGACCATAAACACGAATAACGACGAGTTTTTTGTCATATCTCTCAAACATGTATTAGGTCTTAATGTCGTTGTAAATCGCCCTATGAACCCCAAAACCGTGAGCACTAGCTCATGAAAACGACCATAAAACACGAAAACGACGAGTTTTTGGACATATCTCTCAAACATGTATTAGGTCTTTACTATCGTTTTTAAATCGCCCTAGAACCCAAAACCGTGAGCAATAGCTCATGAAAATGGCCATAAAACACGAAAACGACAAGTTTTTGGTCATATCTCTCAAACTTGTATCGTGTCTTACTTTTGTTGTAAAACACCATAGAACCCCAAAACTGTGAGCAATAGCTCATGAAAACGACCATAAAACACGAAAACGTCATTTTTTAAATATATCTCTCAACTTTTATCGGGTCTTACTATCGTTGTAATCACCCTAGAACCCCAAAACAGTGGGCAATAGCTCATGAAAACGGCCATCAAACAGGAATACGACGAGTTTTTGGTCATATCTCCAACATGTTTTAGGTCTTACTATCGTTTTAAATCGCCTAGAACCCCAAAACGGTGAGCAGTAGCTCATGAAAACGGCCATAAAGCGTGAAAACGACGATTTGTTGGTCATATCTCTCAAACTTGATCGGGTCTTACTGTCATTGTAAATCGCCCTAGAACCCCAAAACCGTGAGCAGTAGCTCATGAAAACGACCATAAAACACGAAAACGACGAGTTTTTGGTCATATCCTCAAACATGTATTAGGTCTTAATGTCGTTGTAAATCGCCCTAGAACCCCAACACCGTGAGCATAGCTCATGAAAACGACCATAAAAACACGAAAACGACGAGTTTTTGGACATATCTCTGAACTTGTATTGGGTCTTACTATCGTTGTAAATCGCCCTAGAACCCCAAAACTGTGGGTAATAGCTCATTAAAATAGCCATAAAACACAAAACGACAAGTTTTTTGTCATATCTCAAAACTTGTATTGGGTCTTACTGTTGTTGTAAATCGCCCTAGAACCCCAAAATGTGAGCAATAGCTCATGAAAACAGCCATAAAAACGAAAACGACGAGTTTGTGATCATATCTCCCAAACTTTTATCGGGTCTTACTGTCGTTGTAAATCGCCCTAGAACCCCAAAACAGTGGGCAATAGCTCATGAAAACAGTCATAAAACATGAAAACGACAAGTTTTGGTCATATCTCTCATACTTTTATCGGGTCTGACTGTGTTGTAAATCGTACTAGAACCCCAAAACTGTGAGCAATAGCTCATTAAAACGGCCATAAAACACAAAAAAAAAGACAAGTTTTGGTCATATCTCTCAAACTTGTATCGGGTCTTACTGTTGTTGTAAAACGCCATAGAACCCCAAAACCGTGAGCAATAGCTCATGAAAGGGGCCATAAAGCGTGAAAACGGCGATTTTTGGTCATATCTCTCAAACTTGTATCGGGTCTTACTATCATTGTAAATCACCCTAGAACCCCAAAATCGTGAGCAGTAACTCATGAAAACGACCATAAAACACGAAAACAACGAGTTTTTGGTCATATCTCTCAAACTTATATTGGGTCTTACTATCGTTGGAAATCGAAAACGGCCATAAAACACGAAAACGACGAGTTTTTGATCATATCTCTCAAACTGCATCGGGTCTTATGATCATTGTAAATGCCCTAGAAACCCAAAACCGTGAGAAATAGCTCCTGAAAAACAGCCATAAAACATGAAAACGACGAGTTTTTGGTCATATCTCTCAAACTTGTATCGGATATTACTGTCGTTGTAAATCACCCTAGAACCCCAAAACGTGGGTAATAGCTCATGAAAACGGCCATAAAACACGAAAACGACGAGTTTTTGATCATATCTCCCAACTTTATCGGGTCTTAATGTCGTTGTTGTAAATCACCTAGATCCCCAAAACTGTGAGAATAGCTCATTAAAACGGCCATAAAACACAAAAAAGAGAAGTTTTGGTCATATCTCTCAAACTTGTATCGGGTCTTACTTTGTAAATCGCCCTAGAACCCCAAAACTATGAGCAATAGCTCATGAAAACGGCCATAAAACACGAAAACGACGAGTTTTTGATCATATCTCTCAAACTTGTATTGGGTCTTATACTATCGTTGTAAATCACCCTAGAACCCAAAACATTGAGCAATAGGTCATGAAAACGGCATATAAAACACGAAAACTACGAGTTTTTGATCATATCTCTCGAATTTTTATCGGGTCTTACTGTCGTTGTAAATCGCCCTAGAACCCCAAAACAGGGGCAATAGCTCATGAAAACAACCATAAACACGAATACGACGAGTTTGTGGTCATATCTCTCAAACATGTATCAGGTCTTACTGTCGTTTGTAAATCGCCCTTGAACCCCAAAACCATGAGCAATAGCTCATGAAAACGGCCATAAAACACGAAAACGACGAGTTTTGGTCAAATCGCTCAAACTTGT
>CAJUXJ010002061.1:0-53051 GCA_910589775.1 Avena eriantha
TGTCATTGCATGTGTGTTCTTTTCACAAACCATATATGGATCCACCAATGTCATTGCATGTGTGTTCTTTTGAACCACATATGGATCCACTAGAGTTAGTGCATGTGAGTTCTTTTCACTAAACCATCACTAGAGTCATTTCGTGTGTGTTCTTTTCATGAACCATAGCTAGAGTCATTGCATGTGTGTTCTTTTCGTTAAACTAGCACTCGAGTTATTGCATGTGTGTTCTTTTTACAAACCACATATGGATCCACCAGAGTCATTGCATGTGTGTTCTTTTCATGAACCACATATGGATCCACTAGAGTCACTACATGTGTGTTCTTGTCCTAAACCAGCACTAGAGTAATTGCATCTGTGTTCTTTTCAAACCACATAAGGATCCACTAGAGTCATTGCATGTGTGTTCTTTTCATAAAATACATGGATCCACCAATGTCATTGCATGTGTGTTCTTTTCATGAACTACATATGGATCCACTAGAGTTATTGCATGTCTGTTCTTTTCATAAAACACATGGATCAAGCAATGTCATTCCATGTGTGTTCTTTTCATGAATCACATATGGATCTACTAGAGTTATTGCATGTGTGTTCTTCTCATGAACCACATATGGATCCACCCATTTCATTGCATGTGTGTTCTTTTCATGAACCACATATGGATCCACCAATGTCATTGCATGTGTGTTCTTTTCATGAACCACATATGGATCCACTAGAGTCATTGCATGCGTGTTCTTTTCACTAAACCAACACTAGAGTCATTGCATGTGTGTTCTTTTCATGAACCACAGCTGTAACATCCCAGAACTTAAATCCAAGGTTATTAAGATCCAAATCATCAAAATTGGGGTTAACAAAATACTTTTCCAATTAAATTTATGAAAGCATTCATGTGTATCTGCATTTAAATTAGGAGTTGATTTGAATTGCCATGGTTCTGTGATCCATTGCTTGTAAAATCATTCTTAGGTGAAATAAACATCATTTAAATCATTCCCAAACATTTCCCAAAGAAAAACAACTCAAATTGAATAAATGAAGTGAATGGTCATTTGTGCCATTTTAATCAACATGCCTACTTTGGCTATTCCTTGTACTCAAAACCTAACAGAAACATTTGTGGATCTTTGCACCCCTTGCTAGTACACATAATGAGGTACCAAGGCCCACCTTGTGATCTACCAAAAACATGCAAACACTAAATTTAATTGACATTTTAAAATTGAATCTATTTCATATGGGAAGATCTCACTATTTCAAAAACCACTCAAACAAGCTCAATTTTGAAAACCCAAGCACCCACAGAGTCTCAAGCTTAATACTAGCACACCCACCAAAAATCTTTTCAAAATTCAAAAAGAATTTTCTTGCGGCCATTTCATCAAACACTTGGCATGCAAGGTTTAAACTCTAAACATAGCTCACTATTTGCAACAGGGTTTTGCACCCAATTTTCCTCAAAAACCTCCCTCTGTCCCCAAATGATCTAACCATGCCATTCAAACCCAATCTCCTACCCCCTAGTGGCAAGGCCAAGCCATGTCGATCACCAACTCGCCGGCCGACCATGCCATTACCCCAGCAGACCACCTTCCTCTCTCTCGCCATGTATACAAGCTAGCCCTCACCTCACCGCCACCCTCTGTCCCCTCCTCGAGTCGAGCCAGACCGTGCACCACCGAGGAACCGCCGCGCACTGCCTATCTGCGCCATGCCGAGCACGCGCTAGAGCGCCACGCCCGACACGCGTGCACAAGCCGCCGCTCGACCGCCGCCCACACCCACTGGTTCGCCATGACCCAGGGAGCACGCCAGCATGCTCGTTCGCCGCCCAACGCACCACAGCCACCGCTCGCTGTGGACACCGCCATCTCTGCTGCTCAGAGCGCTAGCTCTGCCCGACCACAAACCACCGCCCTAGGCCCGCATTCACTTTGTAGAGCACCGCCAGGAGACCAGCAACCTCCCCCTACCGCACGCGACGCCGCTAGCACGCTGTGCAGCCCTCACCGGAGCCGCCTGCCCATCCCTCTCGGCCGCGTCGTCGTCCTATAAATAGAGGCCACCCCCAGCCATTTGTAGCACACCACTCACCTCCCCTCACCTCACTGACCATTCCCCACCTCTGGAGGCGAGCAGTAGTTCGCTGGAATTGCACCGGATTAGGCCGCCTCTGGAGGAGAAGGGCGCCGCTGATTGTGACCACCCCCGGAGCTGCCTCGACCGTCCCTGAGCTCGACGTCGACCACCAGTCCATTTTCCCGCCTCGCCGTCGTCGCTGGAGCCCTGGTACGCCCCCTATGAACCCCCACCGAGCCACTAGGGTTCGACCTCGCCGGCGACCAGTTCGTCATCGACGACGATCCCCAGCCGTCGATCCCAGTTCTAATCCAACGACCCATATCGCCCGGTACCGCTTCACGCGTTATGAGCTGCTGACCGGTGGACCCCCCTGTCAGCTGAGCCCTGCATCGTGTAGTGTCACTAGGCCGGCCCGTTAGTGTTCCCGCGCAACCCAGTTAGTTTGAATTAGGATTTTTCTTTTTAGTTTAAACCTAGTTTTGTCCCCTAGTTTGAAATTCAATTCAGAAAGATTTACAAATCCAAATGGAGTGATTCCAATTTTGTTAGAAAGCTACTGAAATGATCTGCCCAAGCTCATTGAATTTAATTCAATTAGAATTAGAGATGTCTCCTAGTAAAAATAATAAAACAGAAGCATTTGCACCTTGGAACATTTGTATAAAATCAACCAAGTTAGCTTTTGAGTTGATTCCAACTCTCAAAAATCACATTTCACCATATCTATCTGAATATGTAATAATATTAAGGTTTACATGCAGTGACTTTGGACTAGTACCAAAATAATGCTATATAGGCATTTCTAGTCACTTTAAATCATTAAATAATGAACTTAAAGCAAAGTAATTGTGATCCAACCCTTAAATCACATTGCCATATGTTAGAATATGTGGTGATGACATGTGTCCACATGATCCCATATTTGAAGTCGTGAAAATTAAATCTTAGTTAATTTTTCAATAAGTAGAAATTACTTTTCTAAAATAAAGAGAAGGAAACTAGCAATAAAACTTGTGATGCTTGTGATGGTAATAGATCATCCATTGTGTGCATTAGAGTGCTAATTAGACTAGTTAAGTATTGTTTGGTGATTGTGTACTCCGTGTATTTATAGACGATAGTACCGACCAATCTTCCGAGGAGGAGGAGTTCTACCAAGAAGAAGAAGAAGAAGAAAACTTCAACCACTACACCAACCAAGGCAAGCTATTAGTGGCAAGCTATTGTTAGCAAGCTAGAATTAAGCTAGATAACTTTATCAAAGATGCTTTAGGCATCCTTGAGTCATACCACTTTGACTATTAGTTATCCCAACTAATTTTTTTCCAGCTTTACTTCCTTTACTTTACCCAAAGTGCTTTACTTGTTTTGAAGGTAGCATAAAGAGTATAAAAATTGGCCTATTTAGATAAGCTTTAGATGTCATTCTATGGCAGGAGATTGAACCCATCTTTCCACCTTAGTGAACACTCTTAACTTAGTAGTTTAGAGTAGATAAAAACTTGAGTCACTTTAGATGGGAACACTTGGTGAAAATAAATTATAAAAACCTTGGAATGATGAGTCATTCTATTGAGATGTTTTGACATGTGTTGAGAAACACAAATGGTTTATGATGGTGAAAATTTTGAGGCATGAGCCTTAACCCTTTTATAAAACTAATGGTTCGATTCGGATGCGATACCATTCCAAATTTACCGTACAACCACATTACCTGAATTGGGTAAGGCTTAGCCGGAAATTTATATGCATTAGTATTAGTTCCCTCGTGGGAGAGGTCTGGGCTGAGGCTACCTCTCAATGTTTTCCACCTATACAGTGCCCAAGATGACTGATGGTCATGGTTGGGAGGCCATGCTCATAGGAGAGGTGCTTATACTAGGGTGTGTAAAGGAAAGGTTCTGTTTGATTATCTGCATACTAAGTATGATGATTCAGGGTTATCCCTGACAGATGTATCAAATCTTGTGGTGAAAGTGTACCACCTCTGTAGAGTGTCAAACTATTCGAATAACCGCGTCCGCAGTTATGGACAGTTGGAATGGCCATACTGTTTCGTTGTCAGATTGTTTTCAAAATGACTTATGAAAGGAATGATGAATCTTGACTTGACCACAACAGAGTTGTGTTTATGACAATAGCTTCCCAACTTAAGTGATTCTAGAACTTTATTTTTATCTTTCTTTGCTTCTGAACTCAGCTTAGGTTTCAAACTTAACTTTATAGTTAAACTTAGATTTAGCTCTTTAACTTAGAACTATACTACTTGTTAGTGGTAGTTTGCGAGTACATAAATAATACTCATGGCTTTTGTCCCTGGCTATCTCATGGCCAGACTATGAAGGAGACTACCAAGATGATGGCCAGCAGGACGGCTATGATAACTAGGACTATCTGCCTTCGTCAGCATTGCCTTTGCCCCTGAAGATGGACTCCACCGCTACGCTTATCTTTTATTTCCGCTGCTGGTTGTATTAAGACTGGATCATGAGATCCTTATTTGTGTAAGACCTTATGTATGGTTTGTAATGGATGATGTACTGTGATATCCAATCCGTTATGTCTCGCAAAAATGGTAATCCTGGGATTGCGAGGTATGGCATAACGGGCATCTGGGATTAAAAATCCGGGTGTTGACAAGTTGGTATCAGAGCCATCTTGACCATAGGAGACCCTAGTTAGAATGGACGTCAAAACAAAAACTAGTTTCAAAACCAAAGTGAGTATTTATGAAAACTCTTTCCTCTCTTATCCTTGGAAATTCATTCTTTCTCTCAAAAATTCATGTTCCTCAAAATTCTTACATTACTACTTAAAATTTGACACACTTGATCACTTCACTAACTTCCTCATCCTAAATTCTTGTAGATGGAGTCTCAGTTCAGCAAGTTCTACCAGTTGGGAAACGGAGGTCAACTGATTTTCGAGAGGGATCTGGATTCACTATCGGAGTTACTGGGACATCCACATCCGGAGTTTCTTGGAGCTCAACTTCTAGGACCCCCAGGAGGAGACTTACAGTGGCTTGTCACAGCTGATCTTAGAGGAAGCATCGAAGCACCAACTTCCAGGAGAATTCATTTCTTAGTGAGAGAGAACAACTGGCTAGATGGATTAGCCAGGGCAATGGATGAAGCTCTCGCACGTTTATGTGCCCTTAGCGTCAACCAAATACAAGGAACCCGTTTTGCTCACTATGCAAGACGTGACTTCATGGGAATGCCGATGGAGATGCCAGGTCACCCAGAGTTGAGGCGTCAAGTGGAGAATCTTGACTTCTTGCTGCACGACAGACAATAGGAACTAGACAATGCTAGAGAGTTAGCCAACCAGAACCGTGCCATCGCCAACCAGAAGGCCTAGACTTTCGCACTGCTCGTCCAGGATCGTTAGTCTCTTTGCCGCCAGCATGAAAAGAAGGATCGCACCATCGCCTGTCTTCGCAAGAAGGTGGCCGACCTCAAGAAGACCATCAAGGAGCAGGAAGCTCAGCTTGCAACAAAAGAGGAAGAAGAGGAGGGTGAAGACATCTAGGGAGACATGGATTCTTACCTCAGCAATGATGATGACTTTCTAGAAGAGGATGTTGTGGACTTCTACACTGACGATGAGGACTCCGACTTCATAGACGATGAGTAGATGCACTAGAGCACTATCGTAGCATGAGGTGTATCGATCCCATTGTATCATAGCTTACAGAATGGTTCTTCAAACCATCTATTCTCTTTTGATTGTTGTGGTGTGTGTTGTATCGTGTGCTTGTTTGCATGAATGAAATGAAGTTAGTTGAAAAACCTAAGTCTAACTCAAAGATTTAGATTTGAAACCAAAACCATGAACCTTAGAATTTCCCTCTTACCCCTGTATCTACCTCAATCTTTAGATGACTTGTGGAAACCAAGGAGGGAGCAGCTCGTCGCAAGACCTAATGCTGCAGATCTTGCAGAATCTCACCGCAGACAGAGAAGCAAGCAGGGCAGAACGCCAAGCTAATCTAGCAACATTGCAGCAGATCGCCCAGATGGCTCTCAACAACCAAGGGCATGGAAATCAGGATCACCATGGATCTAAACTCAAAAACTTTCAGAATACCAATCCCCCAATCTTCAACCAATATGAAAACCCACTAGATGCTAATGACTAGTTACAGACAATGGAAAACAACTTAGAAGTTGCAGGAGTTGATGAAAATGAGAAAGTTCTCTTCGCCACACACTATCTGGCAGGAGATGCAAGAGCTTGGTGGACTAGTATCCGTTACATGAACCATGGTCAAGTGATGACATGGGAAGCTTTCAAAGTCAAGTTTAGCTGCACCCACGTGCCGCAAGGTCTAGTCACCCGAATGAGGGTCGCAATGAAAGCAAGGAAGAATGACTGTGGTGGAGTACCATGATAGATTCCTATCACTTGCCAGATATGCACCTGATGAGATCAACACGGAGGCCAAGAAGAAGGAGAGATTCTTGAACGGACTGCATGATGAGATGTAGAATGTCCTCGTCAACATCCGTTTCGAGGATCTCGAAGAGCTAGTCGACTCTGCCATTCAGATGGAAGGGAAGATTAACCAGGCAAACGACAACCGCAAGCATCGTATGATGCAGCAGTCTGGATCCAGCAGTCACTAGAAGTACCGTCCCAACCCCTCACTAGGATATGCACCAAGGAACAATCGACCCCCAACGTCTCGCCCAAGCTACCCAACCGTAGTGGAGGCAATGTGAAGTCTGGAGGAAACAACAACAACAACTCCGGCAATGCCAACAACAATTTCAACCGTGCACCTCCCAAGAACAACAACAAGAACAACAACAACAACAACAACACGGCACCCATAACTGACAGCAATGTTGTGCCTGTCGCAGCAAAAGACAAGTCCCAGATCACTTGTTTTGAGTGTGGAGTGAAGGGTCACTATTCCAATGAGTGTCCCAAGAAGACTGCAGCCAATGCCAATGTGAATGCCCTAGCTCAACAGTAGCGTCGTGTTCAACCAGGAAGAATATTTGCCCCAGGGAACCCTCACAACCGCAACGGTCGTCTCTTCCACATGAACACAGAAGAAGCCCAGGAAACGCCAGATGTAGTGCTGGGTATGTTTTCTATCAACTCATGTTTAGCAAGAGTGTTATTTGATTCTGGAGCATCGCATTCATTTGTCACCAAAGAATTTGCATGCACTAGTAAGATTCACCCAACCAACCTAAAGCATGTCATGATAGTTCAAATCCCCGGTTCAACAACCAAAGCAAGAAAAATTTGCAAAGCTGTGCCTATTAGAATACATGGGATAGATTTTTATGCCAACCTAATTGTACTCGGAACCAAAGGATTGGAAGTAGTACTAGGTATGGACTTGATGTCAAGGCATAAAGGACTGATAGACTGTGCTAAGAAAGCCATCACCATGACCAGTAGCTCCGGAGTAACAGTAGAGCATATCTCTGAAACCTTACCCCGCCAATTCAAGTGCAACAAGAGTCCAGCCCTACCCACCATAGACCAAGTAAGAGTAGTCTGTGAATACCCCGACGTATTCCCAGATGAATTGCTAGGTATGCCCCCGGATAGGGATATTTAGTTCATTATCGACCTAATCCCCGGAACCAGACCCATAGCCCAGAGACCCTATAGCATGAACCCCTCAGAGTTAGTGGAACTGAAGAAGCAGTTGGATGCTATGTTAGCCAAAGGCTTGATTCAACCAAGCGCATCGCCATGGAGATCACCAGTGTTGTTCGTCGACAAGAAAGATGGAGGTAATCGTTTATGCACAGATTACAGAAAGTTGAATGACGTCACCATCAAGAACAAGTATCCCTTGCCAAAGATAGAGGATCTATTTGATCAGTTGACTGGAGCCCAGGTATTCTCAAAGATTGATCTTAGGACTGGTTATCACCAACTTAAGATTCGTGCAACGGATATTCCGAAGACCAAGTTTACTACTCGTTATGGTTTATACGAGTATACGGTTATGTCTTTTGGATTAACCAATGCCCCTGCTTATTTCATGAATCTCATGAATAAGATCTTTATGAATTTCCTAGATAAGTTTGTAGTTGTGTTTATCGACGACATCCTTATCTACTCCAAGTCAGAAGAAGAGCATGAGCAACATCTGAGAATCATCCTAGAAAACCTGAGAGAGCATCGGTTATAGGCCAAGTTCAGCAAGTGTGAGTTTTGGCTGAAAGAAGTAGGATTCCTAGGACATATTGTGTCTGCCGGAGGAGTCTCTATTGATCCCGCCAAGATCAAAGATGTCGAACAATGGGAAGCCCCAACCACTCAAACCCAAGTCCGTGCATTTCTCGGATTAGTAGGATATTACCGCAAGTTCGTAGAAGGATTCTCGAGCATCGCCAGACCCATGACCCAATTGCTGAAGAAGGACAAGAAGTTTGAATGGATAGACAAATGTGAAGCTAGTTTCCAGGAGCTGAAGAAGAGATTGATATCAGCCCCAATATTGATCATGCCAGACATCAAGAAGCTGTTTGATGTGTATTGTGATGCATCCAAGATTGGTCTAGGATGTGTATTGATGCAAGAAGGCAAAGTCATCGCATATCTGTCTCGACAACTGAAGCAGCATGAGCAGAACTATCCGACCCATGATCTTGAATTAGCACCCATAGTTTTGGCATTGAAGACATGGCATCATTATCTGATGGGTAATCGCTGTGAGATTTACTCAGATCACAAGAGCTTGAAGTATATTTTCACTCAGAAGGAGCTGAATATGAGGAAAAGGAGATGGATAGAGTTAATCAAGGATTATGACCTTGACATTCACTATCACCCCAGCAAAGCCAATGTGGTACCAGATGCTCTTAGCAGATTGCCGTGTAGGCTAAACACTATGATCAAGGAGAAGCAGCCAAGTTTGTATGAGGAGTTAGAGTAGTTCAGAACAGAATTAGTTAGCAAAGGATTCTTCGCCAGCATTGAACTTCAACCCACTTTGATTAGCCAAATCAAGGAAGCCTAGAAGGGGAATGAAAGTATCGACGGAATCAAACATCGTATTGGTACAGGAAAGGTACCTGGATTCACTGAAGACGAAGAAGGAGTTCTGTGGTACAAAGGACGTATCTGTGTGCCAGCAGATTTGGAGCTGAAGCAAATTATCATGAAGGAAGCTCATGATACTCTTTATTCTATCCACCCCGGAGGAACGAAGATGTATCAAGATTTGAAAGAGCAATTTTGGTGGCATAAGATGAAGAGAGAAATCGGAAGCTACATCACCAAGTGTGACATCTATCAAAGAGTCAAGGCAGAGTATCAGAGACCTGTAGGACTATTGCAACCATTGAAGATTCCGGAATGGAAATGGGATTCCGTCGGAATGGACTTTATCACCAGTTTGCCTACTTCTAGTAGGGGAAATGACTCAATCTGGGTCATAGTTGATGGACTGTGCAAGGTAACTCACTTCATACCTGTCAAGACAACCTACCCGAGTGCGAAGCTAGCAAAACTATATATTTCTATGATTGTTAGTCCGCATGGAACCCCCAAGACCATCGTATCAGATCGAGGAACCCAGTTTACCTCGAGATTTTGGCAGAAAGTTCAGGAAGGATTGGGAACCAAGTTGAACTTCAGCACCGCTTATCACCCGCAAACTGATGGATAGACTGAGAGAGTCAACCAGATCCTAGAGGATATGTTAAGAGCTTGTGTGTTGGAATACGGATCAAAATGGGAAGACTGCTTGCCTTTCGCAGAATTCTCATATAACAATAGTTATCAAGCTAGTTTGCAGA
The DNA here is from genome assembly GCA_910589775.1 of Avena eriantha. Taxonomy (NCBI): domain Eukaryota; kingdom Viridiplantae; phylum Streptophyta; class Magnoliopsida; order Poales; family Poaceae; genus Avena; species Avena eriantha. The sequence goes on from CAJUXJ010002061.1 coordinate 9,870, forward strand.
TGGCACCATTTGAATTCCTATATGGAAGAAAGTGTCGTACCCCTTTGAATTGGTCAGAAGTAGGAGAGAGTCAGATCTTTAGACCCGACATTCTCCGGGAAGCCGAAGAGAAAGTTCACAAAGTCCGTGAGTACCTCAAGACCGCCCAATCTAGACAGAAGAGTTATGCTGACAAGAGAAGGAGAGACCTGACTTTCAATGTCGGAGATTTTGTATATCTCAAGGTTTCGCCATTGAAAGGAACCCAACACTTTAGTCTGAAAGGAAAGTTAGCCCCCAGATATATCGGGCCCTTCAAGATTCTAAACCGTCAAGGAGAAGTATCGTATCAACTGGAAGTACCTGAAGAGATGTCAGCCATTCACAATGTGTTCCATATCTCTTTACTTCGCAAATGCCTGGTGACATGGGTATACCCTACAGGTACTCGAGCTTGGTATATAAGGTCCAAATACGTACATGCCCATGTGTGGCCAAGGCCCAAACGAAAGGTTCGAGTAACCTATGGACTCTCGATTGCTTGAAGAACAAGAAGAAGTTAAAGATAGAAAGTTTGAAGGGGAAAACCCTAACTTGTAACTGACTCGACCTGCTACCCGAGACCTAGCCTATCTATATAAGGGCTAGGAGGGGGCGGCGAGGAGGACACACACAACCCTAGTTTCCACCACCCTCGCCAGATTGCATCTGCGCACCATTGTAATCTTCGATTCCTTCGATAATTCCACGAGCAGACAAGCAGGAGTAGGGACCTCTACGAGGCATGAACCTGGGTAAATCTTTGTCCCATGTCTGCTTGTTTGCTAGCCTATAGATTTCTCCAGTGCTCCCTCCTTCTCCAAAACCCAAGTCCATAAGAATGGGCATTGATGAGTTAAACCCTCGTCAATTGGCGTCGTCTGTGGGAATTGGGAGTGCTGATGTCGTGGCTTCTTCGACCCCATCAACTGCGAACTACAACTTTGCAACAGCGGAGATTCGCCAGCTCTTCGGCGCGTTCAACTTCACCGTCCACACGCCAGCCACTCGCCCGGCCTTCGAGTCCGTGGGCGACGGAATCAGCCTGGCGATCGGGAGCTTCCGCTTCCAAGTTGGCCAGATGGGCACGCTTCGCATGCCTGATCAGCCGATAGTGCCGGCGATTGCCCCAGCATCGTGGTACCCTCCATCGATCGGCACCCTCAACAAGCTCAACGCCTCGGTGGCAATCGAGAACACGGTCAGCGACAGCAGTCGCGACTCCGATCTGAGCGATCTCGCCACTGAAGATGGAACCTACGGTTCTGGATCTGAGAGTTGTGGAAGCAGCAGCTTCCCCCAATCACTTCATGTGCGCCGTCATTAATGCAGGCGATACCTCTGCCAATCGTGACAACGGTGGTAATCCCAGTAACGGGACCGATCCGCCTAACGCCGGCAACGGCAGAAACGGCGGCAACGGCGGTAACGGTGGCAATCGCACCCCCGTCAATAATGGAGGAGCAGTCCAACCTCCATCCATAATAAATGAGCAAACCGGTGAACGCGTCGTGATCAAGCTCAATGAGCAAGAATGGGCTTGCTGTCGCGAGGCCCTGCGAGGCGCCCCTCTACCCTTCGGATCCCTGCAAGAACTGATAATGGGCTATCACTGGCTCCTAAAGGAAGAATTCAAGCGCCAGGTGCAAACAATCGCGCAACTCGAAGCACGTAAAAAGGTTGCGGACGAATCGAGCCTTCGTCGCGCCGGGCTCTCCTCCTACGGAGGATCCTCCTCAAGGGGCAACGAGTACCTCCTCAAGGGACCCCAAGATCTAGCTGGAGGACCACATCTCCTCTGTTAGACTCCATGGAGGCAGTCGAAGCACTGCCATGCAATGCCTGCAGCTACAGCTGCAGGGCGCCGCCCGAGCATGGCTCAACAACCTCCCACGCGGATCCATTCGCAGTTGGGATGAGCTGGTTTACAGCTTCGTGCGCAACTTGAAGGGCACATACAAGCGGCCTGCATCAATCGAGGAGCTGAGATGCTGCCAGCAAAGATCTGGCGAATCGCTATGCTCCTACATCCAAAGGTGGTCCATCATCAAGAACTCCGAGGAGAACATCTCAGAAGATCGTGCGATTGACGCATTCAACGGTGGCGTCCGCCGCATAGAACTCAGGGAGGAGCTGGGTCGCTCAAAGCCCCAGACCATCGACCACCTGATGGAGATCGCGAATCGATGGGCCGATGGAGAAGATTCGGTGAAGAATCGCGCTTACTTCGACGAGGAGGTGGAACTCGAACGCAGACGCGACCGCCAAGGCAAGCGTCGCATGCGCATCTACGATGACCGGGACGATGTCAACATGGTCGTGGCCGGCTATGCCGATAGACGCGATGATAACCGCAACAGCGGATACCGTAGCGGTGGATATCGCGACTCCGGGAAAACCACGCAAGTATGACAACGCCGCACTCGCGATGAAGCACCCGCGAACTCCATCGAGGACAAACTGTCCGGGCCATGCACGGTACACTTCTACATAGACAAGCATGACGGCAAGAGAAAATCCAGCCACCTCCTCAAGGACTGCCACGAGTTCCTCAAACTACACGAGGGATTGGTGCGGATGAACCACAATGCAGTCGAAAGAGGCTACAGAGCCGCTCCAGGCGCCATAGCACATGGCGCACCGCCACCGCCACCTGGGCCACCTCCGAACGCAGATGCACCGGACCAGCACCACGGAGGCGAACCATACCCACGGGCCATGGGCACCATGAAGATCCAAAAGGGACGCCCCTCCAACAGGGTGCAGAAGGCCATCACTCGCCAAGTCAACTTGGCCATGCACTCGCCACCTTCCACCACTGAGTACCTCAGTGGAAGCGAGTCATGCATCACCTTCGACAAGCGCGACCATCCGCCTCAGGTACCCCGTCCAGGCCATTGCCCCCTCGTACTCGAGGCGCAAATTGGAGGTTTCGACATGAGCCGCGTCTTCATGGATGGCGGAAGCGGCATCAACCTCATATTCGCGAGTACCTTGCGAGCAATGAGAATACCTCTAACCTGCCTAGAGGCATCGGACACAACGTTCCACGGCATCGCACCAGGGAAAGGCGTATACCCCCTAGGCAAAATCAACCTCGACATTATCTTCGGCACGCCGAAGAACTTCCGGCGCGAGCGCATCGACTTTGAGACTGGCCCTCATAGTACCACTGCATCCTCGTGCGCGTCTCGTTCGCTAGGTTCATGGTAGTGCCCCACTATGCCTACCTACAGATGAAAATGCCAGGTCCCAATGGCGTCATCACGATCAACGAGAGCTTCGAGTGATCTGACAGTTGTGACAGGGAATTCAACAGAATCTCCCAGTCCTTCGGCATGCAGGAGGAACTCACGAGACTAAAGGAGACAACAGACAACAGTCTACCTCCCCTGAGTAGGCCAAGCTCACCTGATCTCTCCTTCGACTCATCTGTGCACACAAAGAAAGTGTAGGTCCACCCATCGGATCCCGCCAAGACGGCCCTCATCGCCAACAACTTGAGTCCCGCATAGGAACTAGCGCCCGTCGAATTCCTCCGTGAGCACTGGGAAATTTTTGCCTGGTGTCCTGGGGACATGCCAGGAGTTCCCAGGGAATTCGCCGAGCACATACTCAACGTCAACCCCGATGCAAGGCCAGTCAAGCAAACAATTCGGCGATTGTTTGAGCCACGGGTGCAGGCAGTCGGAATGGAGATCAACAGACTCCTTGAGGCCAAGTTCATACGCGAGATCAAGGAAAGCACTTGGCTCGCCAACACGGTGCTAGTACCAAAAAAGGACACGGATATCCTACGGATGTGCGTGGACTTCACCTCTCTAAACAAGCACTGCCCGAAGGATCACTTCCTGTTGCCACGTATCAACCAGATCATCGACTCCACCGCGGGATGCGAGCGCCTCTGCTTCCTCGACGCCTACTCAGGCTATAATCAAATTCGAATGAAGGAGGAAGATCAAGAGAAAATAGCATTTACAACGCCCTTTGGTGTGTTCTGCTACAACACGATGCCCTTTGGGCTAAAGAACGCGGGAGCCACCTACCAGCAGTGCATGCAGGCTTGCCTCAAGGAACAACTAGGTCACAACATCCAAGTCTATGTTGACGACATAGTAATCAAGACCAAGGAGGAGGCCTCTCTAATCGATGATTTGCGTGAAACCTTCACCAATCTCGACCGCTACCGGATAAATCTCAATCCGGACAAATGCGCCTTTGGCGTACCATCTGGGCAGCTACTCGGGTATCTCATCTCCGCGAGGGGAATCGAGGCGAACCAGAAGAAGATAAAAGCCATACTGGCCATGGAGAAACTAAAAAACATAAGGGGCGTCTAGCAGCTGGCTGGATGAATCGCGGCCCTCAGTCGATTCATCAGTCGAATGGGCGAAAAGGTGCTGCCCTTCTACTAGCTCCTCTGCAAAACTGAAAAATTCGAGTGGACCACTGAAGTGCAAGAAGCATTCAAAGACCTCAAATGCCTGCTATCCACTTCGCCAGTGCTGGTGACTCCACGAGAAAGGGAACCACTGTTGCTGTACATCTCCGCCACCAATCAGGTGGTCAGCCCAGTGCTCGTCATCGAGCGAGCTGAGGAAAACAAGGTCCACGGCGTGCAACGCCCAGTATACTACCTCAGCGAGGTCCTCACGCCAACAAAACAGCAGTACCCGCACTACCAAGAGCTAGCGTACGCCGTCTTCATGACCACCCGGCGACTGCGCCACTACTTCCAGGAACACCCAATCGTGGTGGTCAACGATGCCCCCTTGGGGCATATCCTCAATAACCCCGACACCACGGGACAAGTCGCGCTTTGGGGAATAGAATTGTCTCCACGAGACATCACGTATGAAAAGCACGATGCAATCAAGTCGCAAGTTCTCCCGAACTTCCTCGTGCACTGGATGGAGAACCAGCTCCCGGACAAGCCAGATATGTCCTACCTCTGGACAATGCACTTCGATGGGTCCAAGCGGAACAGAGCAGGCGCAGGTGTTATACTGACATCACCTCAAGGGGACAAGCTGAAGTATATCCTGCGAATGCAGTTCACAGCCTCAAACAACGAGGCTGAATACGAGGCCCTGTTGCACGGGATGAGGATGGCAAAAGCCTGTGGCGCCAAGAGGCTCATCATATACGGCGACTGCAAGTTGGTCGTCAACCAAACAATGCATGAGTGCGACGCACTGAACGACAACATGATCGCGTACCGCGACCTCTACAATACACTCGAAGGAGACTTTGATGGTTGCGAGCTACGACACGTAGGTCGCGAAAGCAACGAAGAGGCGGACGCACTTGCCCCCATACCACCTGGGGTATTTCTCGAGCGCATCTGCGAACGCTCCATCAAGCCAAAGGCCACAGAGAAGAAAACAAGCTCAGCAACGGACTCGGGGCTACGCCACCCAATGAGCCAGTGGCACTCGATGACTTGGAGCTGGACACAAGACTCGAGGGACCAATGAGCATCATGATGATTGAACAATCCTGGACGCAGCCGTACATCACGTACCTCCTCAGCAAGAGGCTATCAGATGATCCGACAGATGCACGGTGTTGGGGGGATACCCCCGGGTAGGGTCACACCGGGGTATAAAGGCCGAGTTAGCCGAGGTTCGGCAAGGCCAAAGCGGATGCTGGCCGGGTCACCTCAAGGCAGGCTGAATCACGGGGTAACCTAGACCAGGGGGCGTTCGCCTAACTAAGTCTCAACCGAATTAAGTAGTAAGTCGGAAGTGCCTATTTTACTTGTATGCAGGAACAGGTGTGGCCGGATCAACTATGATCCGGGTCACGTCTAGCTTCTAGGAGAAGAAAGGAATCTCGCTGGTCAAAAGAAGCCCCGGTACGCACTACCTGAGCGAAGCAAGCAAGGGCAGGACCACCGAGGCGTGGCCGACAAGGGTAACGACGCCCATGTCGGCTGACGCGGGCGCCGCAGAGGCTCACGTAGCGTCTGCATGTGTGACGCGGGGGAAAAGCACCCTGGTCGGCTTACTACTTTGGGAGGAGGCATATTCTAGGAATATGCCTCCACGTATGCCCTAGGCAGAGACCGAGCTCCCTCTATAAAAGGGGGGCTAGGGTTTCAGTAGAGGAGGTTCCACTATTCTGATTTGGCTAGGGTCTTAGGTGTGATCTGTGGGTGAGAGTAAGAGAGCTCCTCCTTCCTCCTCTCACCAATACAGCTCTAGGAGGACTTGTAATCTTGGAAGCAAAGCAATACAAACAACTGTGTGGAGAATCACTTCACTATCCCTCCCTGGATTCCCCTAGCGTGTATTAGTCCCCACCTTTAGCCTATCCATGGCATCTGCCGTGACACCACCACGACAGTTGGTGCCCACCATGGGGCTAGCCACGCTAGCAGGGGTCAAGATCCGGACGGGAAACTTCATCGGCACCGGGGAACGCATTGTCTCTGGGCTCGTTCAGCGCTTTGGAGCGCTTGACTTCGTCAGCGACAACGTTGGCTGCTTCGGCACGTGTCCACTTCCGCGCAATGGCCTCTTCGTCAAACTCGGCGTGCACAAAGTCTACGTTGCTGTGGACGTGTCTTGTGTTCATCCGCGTCACGTCGTCATGGCTGGAGAGCCGCCCCTCACCGTGACTCGCGGGGCGCGTATCGCTCGCTCCCCGGACCGCGCAGAGGTGATGATGACTGCGCCTGGTGCGGGCGCGAGCAAGGATCCGGCGCCAGATCCGGAGGTAACACCTAAGGCACCAAGGAAAGGTAGAGGTCCTCCACTAGAGAGGCCGGAAAATGTGTTGAGGGAAGCGATGGATAGCTTGGCAAGCCCTGTGGTAGCAGCAGTAGATCCGGCTCGAGCGCAGGCCGAGCTAGAAGAAACTAGGCAAAAGATATTAGAGGGCGCAAAGAAAATAGCTGCGGCTCAGCAGTCATTGAATATGATGGTGCGTGAGTATGCAAAGGCGAACAAAGTTGATGTTGTAAAAGTAAAGGGGAGAAATCTCATGAGCGAGATGAACATAGAAGGTGATACTGGAATTGAGGAATCAGGAAACTGTATGTCCGTGGGGCTGCCGAGGTACAGTACCCCGGCAAAGAACCTCAGAGGAGCGGATGCAGCTGCATCCGAGTTAGAGGGTCTGACGGGTGAAGCCCGTCAAAGACAACAAGATAGGGTTAACGAGCTGGTTCGGATCGCGAACAGACAAAACGAAGAACTACTCAGAGCTAACTCGGAGAGAGCTGGAGCCTCCAATATCGTCCATTCGGCGATGGGTAACCCGGTGAAATCTGCTGGAGCCGCATCGTCTCCTCATGGTGGTCCAAGGAGAGAAGAGGTAGTAACCTCGGCCAGACGGAATAAACAGATCGTCCCGTATGACCCAACACGGGCAGGGAAAGGAAAAGAAGCACAGAAAAATGCTGATCGACGGAGTGTGAGCCGAGGTGAAGCTGGCCAAGGTAACTACGACCAAGGCAATGTCGGTCAAGGGAACGCAGTCAACGGCAATGCCGGACAGCGAAACTCGGCAGGAGCAGGACAACCGCAGCAGCGGAATATACCAAGGCAAGAGCAAAGTGCCGGCCGAGGTATGCAACAGAAAGGTGCTCCACGTGAGCAAGACAGATATAATGATGGAGATTCGGAAATGGCAAACACGGGATACCCAAGACTGGACTATCATGTGATAGGGTCAAGATTGGGAAGCAGGGATTTGATGCCGGATGATGCCAGGTTGAAACTGGATCGACTGTATAGGTCGGAACAGATCGAATGTCAAGGTCCACCAGGTCCTGCGTGTTTTGGACCCCGGATCATGAAGGAGCCATTGGCACCCAACTTCCAGTTACCCAGGGGCACAAAGACGTATGACGGCAGTACCAAGCCGGAGGATTGGTTGATAAACTATGCTACGGCTGTGAAAATTTCCACTGGTAACTTGAGATGGGCCGTACGATACGTACCCCAGATGTTGGAAGGGCTAGCAAGGGTATGGCTAAACAATTTGCCACCCGGAAGCATCAACTTCTTGATAGACTTTGAGGAAATGCTCCTTAGCAATTTCTCGAGTACGTATTAGAGGTCAAATAGGCCGCATACCCTAGCTATGTGCAAGCAAAGACCTAATGAGACAAATCGGGAGTTCTTGACCCGGTGGTGTACCATGAGAAACTCGTGTGAAGGCGTGATAGAATCGCAGGCCATAGCATGGTTTGCACAAGGGTGCCGATATGCAAGCGAGCTATGGCAAACGTGGCAAAGGAAAATGCCAACTACGTTGGTAGAGATGATCCGGATTGCAGATTCGTATGCTTTGGGTGATCCGACTCAACCTAGGCTCATATCAAACGAGTCAAACGATGAGTACTATCAGAGGGATGGGGCCGTATCATCCCGGAGGAATGACTACAGAGGAAAAAGAAGAGATGATAGACCGGATCATCGATACGGTTCGCAACAAGTTGCGGCTGTGAATCAAGATCAGCCCAGAGCAGGGGGCAGTCAGCACAAAACTGGAGGGCAATGGACTCCGAGAAACAAAGGCAAGAAAACTTGGACGCCAGAGCAAAAGAGACAGTGGCAAGAAAGGAAGGACCGTCCGAGGTATACTTATGAGTCGATGTTGGACCAACCGTGTAAGTTTCACATGCCAAATCCGAGTAACCCAGCGGGTCATACGACGAGGCAATGTGAGTGGATGCACAAGATTGAACAAGGTGGCTCGGGGAATGCTCAGGCACCCCGGAATGATCAGCCTCGGCAGGAGTTACCCCGGCAGCAATTGCTCTCCGGAGCGAACATGAACAGCTAATGTTGCCTCCCCCTCCGCCGAGGTATGATAACAATGAGAGAAGGGATGCAGTGCATCAAGTGGAAAATCAGCATCAGCCGGATCAGAGGTACCCCAGAAATGAGGGGAGAATGAGTACAGAGAGCATCATCAGAGCTATTGTGTGTTCACCACTGAGGAAACAGATAGAAAAAGCTTGCAACGTAGGCATATGGAGGTGAATGCGGTGATGCCAGCAGTGACGAGGTACATGCCTTGGTCTGATCAGGAAATCACCTGGAGCATAAAGGATCATCCCAAGCTTATGCCAAGCCCTGGTTCGTATGCGTTGGTGCTGGACCCGACGTTCATTGGGCCTAGCATTAATGTAAGGTTCTCAAAGGTACTGATTGATAATGGCAGCAGCATTAACATCATGTATGCGGACACAATGCGCAAGTTGGGTATCTCGGAAAACATGCTACAACCCACGAGGACAACTTTCCATGGTATTGTGCCCGACATTTCTTGTGAGCCCATAGGCAAGGTCCGGGTTGACGTCTTGTTCGGCACAAGGGATAACTGTCAAACCGAAAATTTGGAGTTCGAGGTGGTGAACTTGGAAAGTGCGTACCATGCATTACTCGGAAGGCCAGCGCTGAACAAGTTCATGGCAAGCTGTCATATTAGCTACTTGAAGATGAAATTGCCCGGACCGAACGGAGTGATTACCATTGCAGGGGATTTCCGACGTTCCATGGAGTGTGCGTCGGCCGGGTCTAACTTAGCCGAGTCACTGGTGATTGCGCAGGAGAAAAGGAAAATTCAAGAAGTGGCAGCGTTGGCTCAGTCCGCGCAGCAGTATATGCCGGCGCTGAGTAACCCGCACGGAAGTGTCTCTTTCCAGGCCATGAAAGATACCAAGAAGGTTCCTGTTGATGACATGTTCCCGGAGCGCACCATAACAATTGGTGCCGGGTTAAGTGATAAATAGGAAAGCAAGATCGTCAGCTTGCTCCGTGATAATCGGGACATTTTTGCTTGGTCCACATAGGACTTGCAAGGTGTTCCGAGGGAGCTGGCCGAGCACTCTTTGAATGTGAGACCCGGAGCTAAGCCGGTGAAGCAACCTCTCCGCCGCTTCGCCGAAGGTAGGAGGAAAGTCATCGGGGATGAGATAGCTCGGTTGCTTGCTGCAGGATTTATCATGGAGGTTCTTTACCCAGATTGGCTGTCTAATCCGGTGCTGGTGGAAAAGAAAAAGGATGACCCGAACGTGGCAGTGGTTTGGCGAATGTGTATCGATTACACGAACCTGAACAAGGCGTGTCCAAAAGATCCATTTCTACTGCCAAGAATAGATCAGGTCATAGACCCAACTACTGGATGTGAATTCTTGTCGTTCATTGATGCATATTCTGGTTTCCACTAGATACCTCTGAATTCGGATGATCAAATAAAGATTGCGTTTATTACCCCGTATGGGGCTTATTGCTATCGCACCATGCCGTTTGGTTTACGTAATGCAGGGGCAACGTACCAAAGATGTATGTAAAAATGTTTGCACGACCAAATAGGTCAAAATGTACAAGTGTACGTGGATGATGTGGTTATCAAGACCAAAGAAAGCAAAACGCTCCTTGACGATATCAGGCAAACATTTGCGAACCTAAGGAGGTTCCGGATGAAGCTTAACCCGGAAAAGTGCACCTTCGGTGTCCCGGCTAGGAAATTGCTCAGTTTTCTTGTTTCCAGCCGAGGTATCGAGGTTAATCCAACTAAAATCCGGGCCATCGAACGAATGGAATTGCCGAAGTGTCTTAACGATGTCTAGAACTTCACAGGTTGCCTGGCCTCGTTAAGTCGGTTTGTATGTCGGTTGGGAGAAAAGGCATTGCCTCTTTACTAACTCATGAAAAAGTCGGATAAGTTTGTTTAGACACCACAGGCCGATGAAGCCTTTGCCCACTTGAAGAAGATGTTAGCCACTGCACCAGTGTTAGCCTCACCACTATCAAAGGAGCCAATGTTGCTCTATATAGCCGCAACCAACCGAGTTGTAAGTGCAGTGATAGTGGTGGAGTGCGACGAGGAAGGTAAGTTGGTGCAAAGGCCAGTGTATTACTTGAGCGAGGTGTTGTCAGCCTCAAAGCAGAACTATCCACACTATCAAAAGGTGGCGTATGGCATGTACATGGCCGCTAAGAAGCTGAAGCACTACTTTGAGGAGTATCCCATCAGGGTCATATGTGAGGCCCCCATATCCGAGATAATGAGTAACAAGGATGCGAGTGGCAGAATTGCAAAATGGGCAATTGAGCTAGCTCCTTATGCTCTGCAATACGATAGAAGGGAAGCCATCAAATCTCAAGCTGTGGCGGACTTTTTTGTGGACTGGGCCAAGGTACAATACGAACCACCACTCCCAGATCCGAACTATTGGTGAATGCACTTTGACGGATCAAAAACCAAAACCGGGCTAGGTGCCGGAGTTGTACTTACCTCGCCAAAGAAGGACCAATTGAAATACGTGTTGCAGGTCCATTTCACGGCATCAAATAATGTAGTTGAATATGAAGCACTTGTGCACGGGCTTAAGGTGGCAAAAGAGATTGGGATACATCGGATCGTATGCTTTGGCAACTCGGATTTGGTGGTGCAGCAAGTTTCGGGAGTGTGGGACGCCCTAGATCCAAACATGGCACTGTACAGATTTCATGTGCAGAAGATATCTGGTTACTTTGAGGGATGCGAATTTCACCATGTACCCCGGGTGGAAAATGAGGCTGCCGACATGCTGTCGAAGCTCGGGTCAACCCGACAAGCAATCCCACCGGGTGTAGCATTAGAGCACCTCAGGAAACCATCCATCAGGCCCTCCCCAGAAACCGACTCGATCTATGCCCCGGAGGACACGGAATCCGGAGCTGTGCACATGGGAAGTGGTGCGCGAAACCCGGGGACTGCCTCGGCAAACCCGGGGACTGCTTCAGTAAACCCGGGGACTGCTTCGCAAGACCCGGGGACTGCTCAACGTGATTCGGTTGAAGTTATGCCGGTGGATCAGATGGAGATTGATGAGGATGTGTTGCCTGTGCAAACAATGCCGGCTTGGGCACTACCTATATTTCAATTCTTGAAAGATGGAACATTACCCACTGAGGAAGTGATGTCCAGGCAAAGACAGAGGAGGGCAAAGGCTTACACGATCATCAATTCTGAACTATACAAAATAAGTGTGACCAATGTCCTCCAGCGATGTGTTGACCCGGAAGAAGGGCTTGACATCCTCCGAGATATACATCAGGGGGAATGCGGGCATCATGCCTCATCCCGAGCCTTGGTAGCAAAAGCTTGCCGGCACGGATTCTACTAGCCAAATGCCTTAGAGAAAGCAGAAGATCTGGTGAGAAAATGTAATGGTTGTTAGAGGTACGCTACCAAGACACATATGCCAACGTCGGAAGTCAAGACCATACCAATTACTTGGCCATTTGCCATATGGTGCTTGGATATGGTTGACCCGTTCAAACCAGCAAGGGGAAATATGACTCACATTTTAGTAATGGTGGACAAGTTTACGAAGTGGATTGAGGTAAAGCCTATAATAAAATGTGATGGAGCTACGACTGTAACGTTTCTCAAAGATATCATCTTGAGGTACGGTTATCCTCACAGTATCATAACTGATAATGGCACACATTTTGCGGAAGGAGCATTTGCGCGTTTCTGCCGGGATAAGAAGATCCGGCTGGACGTAGCCTCGGTAGCCCACCCAGCATCGAACGGACAAGTGGAAAGATCCAACGGATTAGTATTATCCGGGATAAAACCCCGGCTCATTGAGCCGCTGCAAAGATCAGCGGGGTGCTGGATAGAAGAACTACCAACAATACTGTGGATTTTAAGAACAACTCCGAATCGATCAACAGGCTATACACTGTTTTTTCTGGTATATGGGGCATAAGCTATATTACTAGCCGACATAGAGCATGATTCGCCTAGGGTCACCCAATACACATAAGCCGAAGTGCAAGAAGCCCGGCAAAATGATGTTGATCTGCTGGAAGAAGCGAGAGAACTGGCACTGTCCAGATCCGCCATATATCAGCAAAATCTCCAACGCTATCATAGCCAAAAAGTAAGCCCCCGAGGCTTTTAGGAAGGCGATCTGGTGCTCCAGTTGATACAACATACTACTGGCATGCATAAATTATCCCCCCATGGGAAGGGCCATTCATCGTGAGCAGGGCATTGCATAATGATTCTTATTATCTTATAGATGCAAAGCCACAGGAAAATAACAAGGCGGACAGGTCCGAAGAGGAATCTAAGCGACCATGGAATATAGCTCTACTTTGTCCTTTCTACACTTAAATAAGAAGTGTATGTATCCGAGTCGTCTCATATGTCGGTATGTATGTCGGTAGTGAGCTTATCAATGAAATATTAGCACCTCGAGCAGTAACTCGGGGACTGCCTTAATAATATTTGTCATTTTTTGTGCATTAGCTGGAATAAGTTATTCTACTTAACTCGGATTAGTAATGTGTGAGCACCAAGAACCTAACTCTCCGACTTGCTGCTGTCCAACAAGAATTGGCTTCATGGCAAGCAAGAGAACAAGTTTGGAATTGCGTAGCACATGAAAAACAACTAAGGAAAAGAATTTATTTGAGCCGACGTTTGTTTTTCGGACTAACCCTGTATTTATTTTCAAGTTATTATGCAGTTTTATTTTTGAGCTAAGTCTAAAAGTTTCCCAGTATTGTTAAGACAATTTTCGAAGCTCGGATTCGTAAGTCGTAAAACCGAATCAAGGTAGACACGAACCGAGCCAAGAGATTGGACGAACAAGAAAAAGAAACTCGGGGACTACGCCCAAGTTAATCCGGCATAAGAACTTAGTAGCAAAATATCACATGTATATGGAATACAACTCCACCCGACATACCGGGGATCTGATAAATTTTCAAGTTTTTTCGCTCAAGGAGCGGCAGGAGGAGGAAGTTCGGCATCATCTTCGCCATCTTCAATATCCGAGGCGTCATCTTCTCCATCACCGTCCGAGCCATCTTCATCATTCTCAACCTCTTCGTCCCCAGCGGCTTCCAAGAAGCTCGGCCCCTCAACCCATTCATTAATGGGAGCATATTCGATGAGGCTATGGGTGCAAGCCTGGCGCTAAGCCACCCACACCGGGTCATTGTTCCATCTGGATCCTGTGCGCAGGCGTTTCAGGAGGTTGAGATCAATTTTCTCATACCACGTGAGTATGTGGTGGAGAATGGTATCAGCTGCGGCACGCCCAACGGACTCTCTCCAAAGGTCGAGCTGAGTCTCGGTTTCCATTAGCTTCTCAACGAGAGTTGCGGTGGTCTCCGGAGTATCTTCGCCGGTCCAGAACATGTTGAAGATGCAAACTGCAACGTCAAGGATGTCCTTGCCATAATTTTTGATGAGCTCCACGCGAGATGACAAGCTGACCAACAGGTCCTCCATGTCATAGGGAATCTCTTCACCATCAGGAGCGGCAGGAGTACCCCTTTCTCGGCGGAAGTAGGCAACTGCTGCGCTCGCAATAGCAGTGCCCTATGGAAATTTGCCTGGAAAAGAGACAAAGGAAGAAGGTAAAGAAAAGACATATGAAGTAACCCGGAGAAGTAGGTCGGATAAGGGAAAGGAGCTTACGTGATATATGGCTGAGGATCCGGGTCAGCTCCCTGGTGCAGTCACCACGCCTCTTGCGAAGCTGCTCAAGCTCAGCATTTGCCGACCCTAGCTGGATGTCGGACTTCTTGAGTAAATCCTGGTCCTTAGCGATCTGGAGATTGAGGCGCTCGCGCTCTTCTGTGAAATTCTGGCCAACTCTTTGGAGCTCGGATTGGTGCTGGGCCTTCATTTTCTCCATCTCAGCCTTGAGACTGGCGATCTCATCGTCCTTGGTCCGGAGGAGGGCGAGCTCGTCATCTTTCTTCTTAAGCTCGGCTTGGTATTGCCCTGCTTGTTCGAGAAAATGCAACATCATATCAGGCTCGGGCACACTATCTTCAAGCGATGCTGAAATAGTGTGTTGACCCGGCAGAGCCGAGGTATGAATGATTGCCGAGCCAAGGAGAGAAGGAAATGGAAAACACTGTAAGGTCGGACAAAAATGACTTACCCTTGATTTCCTCCAGATTTTTCCGCATAATCTTGTTCTCAGCCTCCACCCCAGCTGCGGAAACCGAATGATGAGATTAGTTCGGCAGAGGAAGATGAAGAAAAAACGAAGAAGTGCCAAGGAAAATAATGTACCCCTTTTCTCGTGTTCCGCGATAAGTGCAGCTTGCTTGGCGCGTAGCAACTTGTGGGTATCCAGCAGACGCTGGAATTCAGCACTCCGGCGATTGGTGGTCACATGAAAGAAGTACAGAAACATAAATTAGCTTGGTGCATATTCGAAGAGTAAAAAAATCCGGGCCAAGTGGAACTTAACCAGGCTCTAGGTGTGTGCATATTCGAAGTGTACAAAAATCCGGGCCAAGTGGAACTTAACCCGGTTCTAGGTGTGTGCATATTCGAAGTGTACAAAAATCTGGGCCAAGTGGAACTTAACCCGGCTCTAGGTGTGTGCATATTCGAAGTGTACAAAACTCCAGGCCAAGTGGAACTTAACCCGGCTCTAGGTGTGTGCATATTCGAAGTGTACAAAAATCCGGGCCAAGTGGAACTTAACCCGGCTCTAGGTGCGTGCATATTCGAAGTGCAAAAATCTGGCCCAAGTGGAACTTAACCCGGCTCTAGATGTGTGCATATTCGAAGTGTACAAAAATCCTGGCCAAGTGGAACTTAACCCGCCTCTAGGTGTGTGCATATTTGAAGTGTACAAAAATTTGGGCCAAGTGGAACTTAACCCGGATCTAGGTGTGTGCATATTCGAAGTGTACTAAATCCGGGCCAAGTGGAACTTAACCCGGATCTAGGTGTGTGCATATTGAAAGTTCTCATGGAGCTACGTTATTTTTCTAAAGAGCATCGGGCCGAGTAACAAGTTACTCCCCCGGAGGCTCGCGGACTAATGGTTATTATCTACAGCATGTAAAGGGGAAGCGACGTACCTCCATCATCTGCCCCGCGAGGTTGATTGCCTTAGCGGCTGTGTTCATTTGGGCGGAAAATTCAGCGGGGCTGAACTTCTCCGGAAGATCGTCGTTGTTGATGAACTCCGCCTTGTTCCAATTCATGAAAAATTCAATCAAGCTCGGAGGGTACCGCTCACCGGTGGGCATATGGGGCGCCACCAAGCCCTTCGCGTGTGCTTCTTTCCTCTCAACCAAGGCAAGGGCTGGGCTGGTGTGCAGAACCATCTGCTGTGCATCAGTTGGCTCTGCAGAGGCGTCCTTCGCTGCTGGAGCTTTCTTGGGAAGCATTGATGAGAGGGTACGCTGCCCAGCCTCGACGAATGATGATTTGGTAGCATCAAGAGCCTTTTTCCCTTGGCTTGCTGGGAAGAGGAAGTCGTCATAGCGGATTTCCCCTTGGGAGCTGCCGGGGAGTTCCTCGCCGAGGTTGAGAAGACTCAGAAGAGGCAGAGGAGCTCGGCGCTGGTGCTCTTATTGCTGGACTTGGTGCCGCTGCGGATGTTTTTGCAGCCGGAGTTGGTGCTGATGCCGGAGTTGGTATTGGTGCTGGTTTGGTTACTGGTACTAGAGCTGGTGCTGGTGCAGAGGTAGTTTCAGTAGTTGCTGGTTGCAGCGAAGCCGAAGTTGTGGATGCCGTCACCTCGGCTGGGCCGATCTCCCCCGCTCCAAGGTTACCCTCCTCTTGACAAGGTGGAGCAGAACCCAGAGCAGCCGCAGAACCCTCTAGAATAGGGCTCAGCGGACGTGACTCGTCATCACAAGGGGGAGAAGGGCTAGGTCGGAGCGGTGAAGAGATGCTAGATCCACTCCGAGGGACCTCCACCAGAGCCCTGCAAAAGAGAAAAATGTCAGAAGAAAAATTACAACAATGCAAGGAAGAGCAAGTTATAGAGGGAAAAATGACTTACGCATCCGAGGTTTGGGCCTCCTTGGGTTTCCGCGCCCTTCGTGCTGGGGCCTTGCCTGCGGGCTTGGAGGCAGTCTTGTCCCCGGACTTCTTTCGCCTTTTAGCGGGCTGAGAAGGTCCGGAGGAGGAACTTGGAGCAGCCCCGCGCTTCTTCTTCGGTGGTACCGGAACAGGTTCGCCCGTAGCAAGGGGAGGATCCTCGTGGATGTGCCCACCGGGATTAGCTGATGCCGGAAAAGCAAAATAAAGGGGGACAACCTCAACAGGTTCAATCACCTCGACATCCGAGTCATCTTCACCATCGGGCCAATCTCTAATAGAAGAGAATTTACCGGTGGGTCGCCTTGTAGCGCCTGTCATTGGGAGGAACATCTCCTAGTCTGGCTCTTCCTCATCCAGAGTCTCGTGGTCCGGCGCCCACTTAAGGGTCGGATCAGTGCCGTCCTCAAGGGTCTGCTGAAGAAATTGCTGAGGAAAAGAATGAACAAAAGAGTCAAAAATGCAACAATAACCGACATGTAATTAGTCCGGTGTAAGTTTGCAACATGAAGCTTACCGCGGGAGGAAGCCTATCGCGGCAATAGTGCTCAATTCCCCAAGTCCACTCAGAGGAGAAGTCCTTGTGGGTGGTGAAGAGAGCCTTAACCCGGCGATATATCTCCATGTTGCTCAGCTCAAAGGATGAGGTCCGGTTGGGGTCACGGCCAAAGCTCATGTGGCACACCTTGTGGGTGCGCTTCTAGAGGGGAGAGATTCGGTTGCGCACGAACGTGATCATAGCATCCTCGTTGCGCAATCCGAGCTTCTTCAGCTCCGCGAACCTCTTATTGACCTGGTTGGCTAAGGCCGTGGGCTTCTTGGGCACGACGTCCCACAATTCTAGGTTAGGTGGACCCGGAGTGTAGGGAAGCAGCCGAATCAAATCTTCGGTGCCCGTATTCCGGACATAGAAAAAAGTCCGGGCCCACCCTCTGCAGGAGTCCAGCCCGGTGACTCGGGGGAAAACGGAAAGCCTCCAGGGTGAGATAGACACAACTCCAAATTGAGTGAGCTGCTTGTCCTCCGGATCAAGTTGGATGTTTGGGATGACGTTACGAGGAAGGCCGAAAAACCGGATCCATAGCTCCTTCGTGGGCCAGAGTCCGGCATAGCCTTCGATCGTAGAGGCAAAAGTGGAAAGAGAGGTAATGGCGTTGGCAGGAAGGTGGTGCGGCTGGAGTTCGTAGGTACTAAGCCAATCCCGGAAGAAGTCGCTCACCGGCAAGCCGAACCCCCGTTGGAAGTGGGACAAGAACACAACGAACTCACCCGGGTTGGCTGAGGGGGCCAGTTCGATGGAGGGGAGACGAGTGGCGATGTCGGCGGGGATGCGTCTGGTCCGGTAGAGCCAGTCCAGGTTATCTTGGCAGACCCAGGACCAGGCCCACGCACCACGGTCCACCGCTGCGGTGTCCTCCTCCATTTCTTGCTCGGCGATGATGAGCTCCTCCTCCGTCATCTGGTCTTCGCTGCCCTCGCTGGCGCTAGCGGCAGCGGGGGCAGAGGCCTAGATTGGCGAGGACCCGTGGCGAGGGAGTTGCGTAGCAGTGGCCGCACGCAGAGGTACGGGGAAGCAGTGCGGCGGCGGCGTTGCTACTTGGAGAACTAGCGGCGGCGTGGTCGCGAGGAAGACGAAGAAGAAGAGCAAGGGGTAGAGGGGCGCGGAAGGGGAAAACTCCTAAGGGGTGCGCCCCTCCCCTATTTAACCACTCCCTCAAGGGGTGAGTGGGATCGCGTCCTGCGAATGAGCCACACGGTGTGGCCGTGTATAGCCCAACTCGGCGAATCAGCAGGGAGCCACACGGAAGGCAGCAGAGCGGAGATGATCCCATGACGTGACGCTGTGATGTGGTAAACGAGGAGGCAGGCGTGACGTGACCCGCGCACAAGTGATAACTGACAATTACTGCGGCGGTTACTGTGCTGGCCCTTAAAATAAGACGACATAATGATTACCCTCCACATGGGTTGGCGTACGAGAGAAGGAAACAAGACCCGGATGGAACCGTGGTAACCCGGCCAGCAAGTGAAAGCTCGGAATGTGCAGAGGGAAAGTAAAACCATGAGGTCCGAATTAAAGTGGTAACACGGCCGGCAAGTGAAAACTTGGAATGTGCGAAGGGAACGTAAATCCATATAATCCGAGGTAAATAGGTAACTCGGTGATAACGACCAGAGCTCAGAATTGAACCTGATGTGGCCTTACCGGCCAAGGCGGCTAAGACCGCACCAGCTTCGGGGACTAATGTTGGGGGGATACTCCCGGGTAGGGTCACGCCGGGGTATAAAGGCCGAGTTAGCAGAGGTTCGGCAAGGCCAAAGCGGATGCTGGCCGGGTCACCTCAAGGCAGGCCGAATCACGGGGTAACCCGGACCAGGGGCGTTCGCCTAACTAAGTCTCAACCGACTTAAGCAGTAAGTCGGAAGTGCCTGTTTTACTTGTATGCAGGAACAGGTGTGGCCGGATCAACTATGATCCGGGTCACGTCTATCTTCTAGGAGAAGGAAGGAATCTCGCTGGTCAAAAGAAGCCCCGGTACGCACTACCTGAGCGAAGCAAGCAAGGGCAGGACCACCGAGGCGTGGCCGACAAGGGTGACGACGCCCATGCCGGCTGACGCGGGCGCCGCAGAGGCTCACGTAGCCTCTGCATGTGTGACGCGGGGGAAAAGCAACCTGGTCGGCTTACTACTTTGGGAGGAGGCATATTCTAGGAATATGCCTCCACGTATGCCCAAGGAAGAGACCGAGCTCCCTCTATAAAAGGGGGGCTAGGGTTTCAGTAGAGGAGGTTCCGCTATTCTGATTTGGCTAGGGTCTTAGGTGTGATCTGTAGGTGAGAGTAAGAGAGCTCCTCCTTCCTCCTCTCGCCAATACAACTCTAGGAGCACTTGTAATCTTGGAAGCAAAGCAATACAAACAATTGTGTGGAGAATCACTTCACTATCCCTCCCTGGATTCCCCTAGCGTGTATTAGTCCCCACCTTTAGCCTATCCATGGCATCTGCCGTGACACCACCACGACACACGGCACATCGCGCGGCGATCCAAGGCATTCCCTGTTATCAACGGCGAGCTGTACAAGCGCAGAATCACAGGAGTACTCCAACGATGCGTCTCCATGGCCGATGGAAAAGCAGTTCTCCTTGATATCCATGAAGGGACATGCGGGCACCATGCCGTCAGTCGCGCCCTCGTTGCCAAAGCTCTACGAGCTGAATTCTACTGGCCTACGGGCATGCGCGACGCCAAGTTCATCATCCAAAAATGCAACGCTTGCTAGCGATTCGCGGACAAGCCGCACGCACCGGGCGCAGAGCTACGGCCGATCCCATTGGCCTGGCCCTTCGCGCAATGGGGGCTCGACATGGTCGGCAAACTTCCAAGGTCCTCACAAGGAGGCTACGTCTACCCCTTAGTCGCAGTCGACAAATTCACCAAGTGGATTGAAGCCATGCCAGTGACAAACCAATCAGGGCACAGCACAGTCAAGTTCTTCGAGTCCATCGTCTACCGCTTCGGAGTGCCGCACAACATCATCGCTGACAACGGGACGAACTTCACATCCAAGGAGTTCCAGGAATTCTGCGAGAACCTGGGAATCAACATCAGCTACGCCTCAGTCGCGCATCCACAGACCAATGGTCAGGTGGAAAAAGAAAACGGGCTCGTCTGCGGTAGCATCAAGAAGCGACTCCTCCGGCCACTCGAACAAGCCACGGGTTTCTAGCCGAATGAACTGCAATCCATACTCTCGAGCCTACGCACAACTCCAAACAGCACCACGGGCTACACGCCATTTTTTATGGTGCACGGAGCAGAGGCAGTGCTACCAGCCGAGGTACGGTACAAGGCGCCACGCGTGGTTGCTTACAGCATACAAGAGTCATCCCTCGCACTCGAAGACTCCTTCGACCTGCTTGACGAAGCAAGGTAAATCGCGGCGGAGACATCAACGATCTACCAGCAGAACCTACACAACTACCACAGTAGGAGGCTTCGCCCCAGATCCTTCGTTGAAGGCGACCTGGTCCTGCGACTAAAGCAGCAGGGGCATCTCAAGCTCGAGTCCCCCTGGGAAGGACCGTACGTGATTACAGAAGTAATCCCAGGTGGCGCCTATCGACTTCAAGATTTAGAGACACGAGTCGCATACTCCAACCCCTGGAACGTCGCACAACTGCGACGCTTCTACCCCTAGTCGCTTTTTACTTTTACATCACAAATAAGGCTACTCAGCCAAGGCTACTTAGCCACACATTGGACCTCGCACTGTTCTTCGAATAAATAAAAGCTAAGTGCCCCAAAACTCTGTGTTCTCCTTTACTTTGTCAATTTATGTACTCGGGGGCTGCGCCACCCTATACACATCTGTTCTTCGAACCAAAACATGATATCCTGAGTAGTTGGTACATCAATCAAACCCCTTAACACAACCTCAACCCAGCTGCAACGCACTTGACAGGTTGACAAGGGACTCAGATAAAACATGGCTAGGCTAACGAAAATGACTCGCATAGTGCAACGCACCTCATGCTAACAAAGCTCTTTATACACATTTGACAATAAATTACCTACAACATCTATATGAACTTTACAACACAAGTACACTTATGTGCAGGATACAAATTAGGCTACTACTGCAGCAGGAGAATGTTGGTTTGTTCCTCAAAGAAGTCGACGATCTCTTCTGCTGGGCGATCCACCGCCTGGTAGTGCGGCACCATATTCCATGTAGAACCTGCTGGTGGTGCAGGTGGCCCAGACGCAATTGCTGCAACGTCTATGTCAGGCCTGTGCAATCGCACCATTGATAGAGCAGCCTTGGCACCGGCCACCAACTGTTGCCTCACGCATTCGCGAAACGCGAACAGATCTTGAAACTTGGCTAGGAGGGCCAGCAAGCTTGATGGAGTATCATCCAGCGGGAACATCGCCCGATAAATGTTCTTCAAGCATGACTGCGATTTCTTCAGAAAGAGCAGCACTCGCGACTAACAATCCTGCAGGGTCGCCAGCGCAGTCGCAAGATCATGATCTACCGAGAAGTATCCACTCTCCTGAAGTTGCTCCTAGGTAAGATCATGCAGGCGAATGGCAGTTCTATCCTTCTCCTCCTACGGATGATGCGCGCTGACAACTACACGAAGCAGCAACAGCAGCATGAGTACAACATACCACTGCGAGTAACTACAAGGAAAAGATGAAAACCAGCAAACTAACATTTGAATTGGTCGCCCAGCTGCGTCACCTCGCCAAGCAAATACTGCTCTCGAGCGGCGGATTTTTCCGCCTTCGACTTATATACATCCGCATTACCGTGGAGCACGGGCAACTCATGCTCCAGCTGCTTCACACGGTCACGCAGTCGCGAAAGCAAGGACAGCTCATCTACCCTAGAGCATGGCAGTGCCACGGTATCATCAAGTGTTGGCGAGTCCTGGGTTTCCCTCAAAGGATCACTTGATGTACCCTACCACAAGTCAAGATAGAAGCAAATAAGATGACCAAATCAACACAAAGATAAAAGGATCAGATGCATTCAAGACTAGCAAAAGTATCAGCAGATACACTAGCCAGCATGCATGTTCTTAAACAAAGGACATAAACTAATCAACTATTACAAAGCTAACTAAGGAGCAGTTGGCTTCTTCGACTTCGACGGCTTCGGGGGCTTCATCAAGTCTGTGGCAGTATCAGACGCCACTGACTTTCCGCCGGCCCCTGACGCCGAAGCTTTCGCCGCCTTCTTGGCACGTTGGAGCTCCTCAGAGTACTTTGCAACAGTATTTATCAGATGATGCCCGTATTTGCCACAGGCAGCCGCGAAGGGAGCGAAGACTACCTGCTGGCCATCGGCGTTAACAGGCATCGCCTTCGACACCGCGACGGGATCAACCTCGACTCCATGGACCTGCATCATGGCATGCGAGATGGACGCGCCAGCCGCGCGGAGTGAGTTCTTGTAGCTGGAAGGCACACCTCCGGCGAGTGACTCCACCAGCTCGGCTATATTATCGATTAGCTCCGCCTTGGACATCAACTCCTCTCGAAGGCGACTGAGGGCGCCCTTGGCCTTGGAAAGTGTATCTCGGACGGCGGCGCTACGGTCCTCGACTGCCGACAGCGCACCCGCCAGAGCGTCATCACGACGAAGGGCCTGCGGGTCGAAGCTCAAATCGCCAGCATCTGTACATAAATCCACACATGGACCAAAACATCAGCGCCACCGGCAAAAAAAAACATTCGAAGCAGAGAAGAATAACAAAATCCACAAGTAAAAGTACCTAAGTGAGCCTTGGCGACTGAGAAAAGCTGTTATTCAAACAACTTCTCCCTGGCTGCGAAGGAGGCACGCAGCTCCTCTTCACGCCTTCGCGCCTCGTCACGCGCCGCGATTGCCTCGTGGCGACCCTTCACAGCCGCGGCGAGTGTCTTCTCCAAGGTGGTGGCGTCACGCAATAGAGCATTATGTTCGGCTGCACGACAAACAAAAGTTGACTATCAGTCGACTATATCAAAAGGAAAAGATGAAGAAAAGTGCAGGACGCTCACTTTCAACCACGTGGTGACGCGTCTCCAGCATGGCATGCTGGCGGCCCATCGCAAGTACTTGCTCTGCCAAATGCGCGGCCTCCTTCACAAGGAGCTGTCGCACAAACAAGGAATCAGCAGAGGCAATAGATAACGTCGACTGCAACACTAAAAAGAAGAAAAGCTACACTTACATGGTCCTCCAGTGACTCCGAAGATGTCTGCTGTACCGTCATTCGGGCAACCATTCGATGCTCCCCTGCATGAGGAGAACTAGAAGAGTTGTGCCCGGAATGGGCCGCCAATGGAGGGGAAGAAGCGTGCTCGACCTCTTTCTTGGCCTTTGAGGTCGCGACTCCTGATTCCTTTAAAAATTGGACGTCACCAGAAGATGATGACGCCTCTTGACTGCAAGGCAAAAACCATATCAAACAGATGGCAAACCTAGAGATAAGCCAGCAAAGGCAAAACAGAAAAGGACAGGTAAGCTACAAAACTTACCAGTCAAACTTGTCAAAATCAAATGTGGCCTCCACCGACTCCGACAAAGACTCCTTGGGCAATCGCATCTTCTTGCGAGAAGATGATGCCACAGCACTCACAGGAACGGCAGGAATTAGCGACTCCGCACCAACGCCCGTACCTTCCAGAGTCAAAGGAGACGACGCATCAGAATCCTTGCTGCGCGAACGCTTGCGAGTATCTGGACTATCAGACTCGGGGGCTTCCTCCTCCAGATCAGAAGGGACAGTTGACTCTGACTCGTCCTCCTCCAAAGCTTCGCGAGGAATAATCCCCTCAGGTAGAGGGGGCATACAAGGTGACACTGCCCAATCCTGCACACAGACAACAAATTCAGCAAACAGCGAGTAAACAACAGAGAATCAATCGACAATTTTAGCTACTGCGTAGCGCAACTATACCTTAGGAGGAGGGTTTGACGCATCAAAGGGAGGAACAACTGGCTCACTAGGAAGTACATTCTTGATGGTGTACTTGGTGACCAGTCGAACCCTCTTGTCCACCTCACTCGCAGACATGCCATCGGCTGACACGCGAGTGGCATCATCAGCACCAGCCCACTGGAACATGGGATGGACTCTGTCTTGCAGGGGTTGGACGCGACAGCGCAGCCAAGTGCGAATGAGGGCGCATCCTCCCTCCTCTTTGCCTATGCGACTCTCGAGGTCGTAGACGCGCTGGTACAGCACATCTGTGTCCGCGGACTCGCTAGGCATGACCACGTTCTTCCAGGAGCGCATCCTCCTGCACGGCGTCGCGGGAACGAAGGGCGCGAGTCCAAAGTGCTCACCGTTGGCCTTCTGATCGCATATGTAGAACCATTTGTCCCTCCACCCTTGGACGGACGCCATGAGCTTGATGTCGAAGTAGGTGGCGGATGGGTCGACATGAATTCCGCAACCACCTACATCGTAGACTAAAGAACTAGTGGCAGATTGGTGCTTCAATTTGAAGAGGCGCTTGAAGAGGCCAAAGTGTGGCTCGATTCCGAGCCAGCACTCGCAGAGAGTAATGAAACAAGAGATATGGAGGATAGAGTTTGGGGACAGCTGATAGAGCCGGAGCCCATAAAAACAAAGAAGACCCCTAAAGAAGGGGTGAAGAGGCAAGGAGAGACCGCGAATGATGAATGCAAAAAACATCACTCGGAAACCAGCGGGCGGGACAGGAACTGTCTCAGCACCGGGGACGCGCGTGTCGGCGACTGTGGCGGACAGTACTCCGTCTTGGCGAAGAAGACAGAGGTCGGACGCCTTGATGATGGAGGGGCGCCACGCACCATTTGTGACGTGGGTCGCCGGGACCTTCTTCTTCCCGCCGGTGGCGGTGCTGGTGCCCGCAGCGGCGGAGCCACCCTTCTTCTTTGCCATGGCAACGGTGGCCGCAGAATCAGCAGCATCGCCTCCCTTCTTCTTCCCCATTGCTCGACGGCGGTGAGAACGGAGGAAGTAGCTGGGGAAGATACGGAGTTGGTCCAGCGCCACAACGAGAAAGTGCGCAAGGAAACAAAGAGCAACAACAATGGCGACGGCAGCAAGGATGAATGAGAACAGATGGGAAAATTACCGTCACAGCGCCGCTACTTAACCTCTAGAAGATGCAATCCAACGGCTCAGAAAAACCCTACTGGGCGCGTGGCACACATAGTGTTGGACACGTGGAGGAGTGGAAGCGTGAACCGTCCCTCCACTACTCCCATTACGCGCGGAAATCGAGGAGGCATAGTTAAAATAAAGATTACGCACGCCCAGTCAAATCAAAGTCAGATAGTGGGACCCACTGCTCGTCACGTCCCGGCAAACTCGCTCACGCGGACAACTGAGGTCACGAAAGCGTCAACACTGACGTCATCAAAGCTACGCAGCGGAAAACTTTGACTATTTGAGTCCTTGCTCGAGTCATCGACTCCACCAAGCACTTGGGGGCTACTCCCATAGGGAGCGCTGGTCGCGCACCCTACGATTTTTTCTTTTCTTGTTGCAGGAACATGGACAAACACAAAGCAAACCCAACCACTTGAAACACGATTCGACTACGGACATGGGTTACTCCCATAGGGAGCACCGGAAACAAATTCGACTAAAACAAGCAAGCAAAAAACGACAGCAGTCACAAAAGTTCTTTAGTCCCTGCGGAGTCTTCGACTCAACCAGGCACTCGGGGGCTACTCCCATAGGGAGCGCTGGTCGCGCACCCTATGATTATTTATATAAAAACTGTGTGTTGATAACATCCACACTCGAAACTCATGGCGACACCGCCTCATAATTTTTCCCTACAAAGAGACTGCGTCTCCTGGGTCACCTGAATCGTCACCGCGATGATAAAATTCGGATGCCGCGCTTAGAGCGTGAAGGTAAGACCTGACCAAGGCCTGGCAACGCATTAGCTGCGCACTACCAGAAATGTATCCGCGCCTACAGGTACGATGTACATGCCTCGATGGACGCGTCGAGTGCTCACACCCATATAACTGGAATTCGACTCCTGTAAGACCTCCGCGACTTGAGTCGAATTACGCCAGCACTTTTCCGAATTCGAGTCCGGGGACTCGAGTTCGAGTAGATTGCGTTGTTTCACCCTAAGGTGGTTAAATTTTACCGATACTTCGGTTATATCAGGCACGTACATCAACAATCCCTATGACACAAATAAAGAAGTCGAAATGTACTTGCTCAGGCACTCGAAAGACTTCAAAAAGTCCCCAGTCGAATCTGTGATTCCACAGGACACTCGGGGGCTACTAACATGGGTATACCCTACATGTACTCGATCTTGGTATATACGGTCCTAATACGTACATGCCCACGGTGTCGCCAAGGCCCAAACGAAAGGTTCGAGTAACCTATGGACTCTCGATTGCTTGAAGAATAAGAAGTTAAAGATAGAAAGTTTGAAGGGGAAAACCCTAACTTGTAACCGACTCGACCTACTAACCGAGACCTAGCCTATCTATATAAGGGCTAGAAGGGGCGGCGAGGAGGACACACACAACCCTATTTTCCACCACCCTCGCTAGATTGCATATGCGCACCATTGTAATCTTCGATTCCTTTGATAATTCCACAAGCAGACAAGCAGGAGTAGGGACCTCTACGAGGCCTAAACCTGGGTAAATCTTTGTCCCCTGCGTGCTTGTTTGCTAGCCGATAGATGTCTCCAGTGCTCCCTCCTTCTCCAAAACCCAAGTACATAACAATGGGCATTGATGAGTTAAACCCTCGTCACCTAGAAGTGCTAGAGAAGACTGAAGTTTTCAAGAACATCGATCACAGAGCTGTGGAGATTAACAATGACCTGACCTATCGTATAGTGCCCATCCGTATCCTAGAAGAAGCTTACAGGACCACCAAGACAGGAGTATCAAATTTCTCAAGATTTAGTGGAGTAACCATACCAAAGAGGAAGCCACTTGGGAGCGAGAAGATTACATTAGGACAGAGTTCCCAGATCTCTTTAGTTTCTAGTTTTCTTTGTAAATCTCGGGACGAGATTTTGTTTAAGGGGGGAAGGTTTGTAACATCCCAAAACTTAAATCTAAGGTTATTAAGATCCAAATCATCAAAATTGGGATTAACAAAAAACTTTTCCAATTAAATTTATGAAAGCATTCATGTGTATGTGCATTTAAATTAGGAGTTGATTTGAATTGCCATGGTTCTGTGATCCATTTCTTGTAAAATGATTCTTAGGTGAAATAAACATGATCTAAATCATTCCCAAACATTTCCCAAAGAAAAACAACTCAAAATGAATAAATGAAGTGAATGGTCATTTGTGCCATTTTAATCAACATGCCTACTTTGGCTATTCCTAGTACTCAAAACCTGGCAGAAACATTTGTGGATCTTTGCACCCCTTGCTAGTACACATAATGAGGTACCAAGGCTCACCTTGTGATCTACCAAAACCATGCAAACACTAAATTTAATTGACATTTGGAAATTGAATCTATTTCATATGGGAAGATCCCACTATTTCAAAAACCACTCAAACAAGCTCAATTTTCAAAACCCAAGCACCCACAGAGTCTCAAGCTTAATACTAGCACACCCACCAAAAATATTTTCAAAATTCAAAAAGAATTTTCTTGCGGCCGTTTCATCAAACACTTGGCATGCAAGGTTTAAACTCTAAACATAGCTCACTATTTGCAACAGGGTTTTGAACCCAATTTTCCTCAAAAACCTCCCTCTGTCCCCAAATGATCTAACCATGCCATTTAAACCCCATCTCCTACCCCCTAGTGGCAAGGCCAAGCCATGCCGAGCACCAACTCGCTGGCCGACCATGCCATTACCCCAGCAGACCACCTCCCTCTCTCTCGCCATGTCTACAAGCTAGCCCTCACCTCACCGCCACCCTCTGTCCCCTCCTCGAGCCGAGCCAGACCGTGGACCACTGAGGAACCGCCGCGCACTGCCTGTATGCGCCATGCCGAGCATGCGCCAGAGCGCCGCGCCCGACACGCGTGCACAAGCCGCCGCTCAACCGTAGCCCGCGCCCACCGCTTCGCCACGACCTAGGGAGCACGCCGGACATGCCCGTTCGCTGCCCAACGCACCACAGTCACCGCTCGCCGTGGACACCATCGTCTCTGCCGCTCAGAGCGCCAACTCTGCCCGACCGCATACCACCGCACCTAGGCCTGCATTCACTTTGTAGAGCACCGCCAGGAGACCAGCAACCTCCCCCTACCGCGCGCCACGCCGCTAGCACGCTGTGCAGCCCTCGCCGGAGCCGCCTGCCCATCCCTCTCGGCTGCGTCGTCGTCCTATAAATAGAGGCCACCCCAGCCATTTGCAGCACACCACTCACCTCCCCTCACCTCACTGACCATTCCCCACCTCTAGCTGGAGCAAGGCGACTAGCAGTTCGCCGGAATTGCACCGGAGTAGGCCGCCTCTGGAGGAGAAGGGCGCCGCTGATTGCGACCACCCCCGGAGCTGCCTCGACTGTCCCTGAGCTCGCCGTTGACCACCAGTCTATTTGCCTGCCTTGCCGTCATCGCTGGAGCCCTGGTACACCCCCTATGCACCCCTACCGAGCCGCTAGGGTTCGACCTCGCCGGCGACCAGTTCGTCGTCGACGACGATCCCTAGCCGTCGATCCCAGTTCTAATCCAACGACCCATATCGCCCCGTACCGCTCCGCGCGTTATGAGCCACGGACCGGTGGACCCCCCTGTCAGCTGAGCCCCGCACCGCGTAGTGTCACTGGGCCAACCCGTTAGCGTTCCTGCGCAACCCAGTTAGTTTGAATTAGGATTTTTCTTTTTAGTTTAAAGCTAGTTTTGTCCCCTAGTTTGAAATTCAATTCAGAAAGATATACAAATCCAAATGGAGTGATTCCAATTTTGTTAGAAAGCTACTGAAAAGATCTACCCAAGCCCGTTGGATTTAATTCAATTAGAGTTAGAGATCTCTCCTAGTAAAATAATAAAACAGAAGCATTTTCACCTTGCAACATTTTTATAAAATCAACCAAGTGAGATTTTGAGTTGATTCCAACTCTCAAAAATCACATTTCACCATATCTATCTTAATATGTAATAATAATAAGGTTTACATGTAGTGACTTTGGACTAGTACCAAAATAATGCTATATAGGCATTTCTAGTCACTTTAAATCATTAAATAATGAACTTAAACCAAAGTAATTGTGATCCAACCCTTAAATCACATTCCCACATGTTAGAATATGTGGTTATGACAAGTGTCCACATGATCCCATATTTGAAGTGGTGAATATTAAATCTTAGTTAATGTTTCAATGAGTATAAATTACTTTTCTAAAATAAAGAGAAGGAAACAAGTAATTAATCTTGTGATGCTTGTTATGGTTATCGATCATACATTGTGTGCATTAGAGTGCTAATTAGACTAGTTAAGTATTGTTTGGTGATTGTGTACTCCGTATGTATTTATAGACGATAGTACCGACCAAGCTTTCAAGGAGGAGGAGTTCTACTAAGAAGAAGAAGAAAACTTCAACCACTTCACCAACCAAGGAAGGCTATTAGTGGCAAGCTATTGTTAGCAAGCTAGAATTAAGCTAGATAACTTGATCAAAGATGCTTTAGGCATGCTTGAGTCATACCACTTTGACTATTAGTTATTCCAAGTATTATTATTTTTTCCAACTTTACTTCCTTTACTTTACCCAAAGTGCTTTACTTGTTTTGAAGGTAGCATACAGAGTATAAAACTTGGCCTATTTAGATAAGCTTTAGATGTCATTCTATGGCAGGAGATTGAACCCATCTTTCCACCTTAGTGAACACTCTTAACTTAGTAGTTTAGAGTAGATAAAAACTTGAGTCACTTTAGATGGGAACACTTGGTGAAAATGAATTATCAAAACCTTGGAATGACGAGTCATTCTATTGAGATGTTTTGACATGTGTTGAGAAACACAAATGGTTTATGATGGTGAAAATGTTGAGGCATGAGCCTTAACCCTTTTATAAAACTGATGGTTGGATTCGGATGCGATACAATTCCAAATTTACCATGCAACCACATTACCTGAATTGGG
The DNA here is from genome assembly GCA_910589775.1 of Avena eriantha. NCBI lineage: Eukaryota > Viridiplantae > Streptophyta > Magnoliopsida > Poales > Poaceae > Avena > Avena eriantha. Next base: position 40,305 of record CAJUXJ010002061.1, read on the forward strand.
TAAGGCTTAGCCGGAAATTTATATGCATTAGCATTAGTTCCCTCACGGGAGAGGTCTGAGCTGAGACTACCTCTGAATGTTGTCCACCTATGAAGTGCCCAAGATGACTGATGGTCATAGTTGGGAGGCCATGCTCATAGGAGAGGTGCTTATACTAGGGTGTGTAAAGGAAAGGTTATGTTTGATTATCTGCATACTAAGTATGATGATTCAGGGTTATCCCTGACAGATGTATCGAATCTTGTGGTGAAAGTGTACCACCTCTTTAGAGTGTCAAACTATCCGAATAGCCACGTCCGCGGTTATGGACAGTTGGAATGGCCATACTGTTTCGTTGTCAGATTGTTTTCAAAATGACTTATGAAAGGAATGATGAATCTTGACTTGACCACAACAGAGTTGTGTTTATGAAAATAGCTTCCCAACTTAAGTGATTCTAGAACTTTATTTTTATCTTTCTTTGCTTCTGAACTCAGCTTAGGTTTCAAACTTAACTTTATAGTTAAACTTAGATTTAGCTCTTTAACTTAGAACTATACTACTTGTTAGTGGTAGTTTGCGAGTACTTAAAGAGTACTCATGGCTTTTGTCCCTAGCTATCTCATGGCCAGACTATGAAGGAGACTACCAAGATGATGGACAGCAGGATGGCTATGATAACTAGGACTATCTGCCTTCGTCAGCATTGCATGTGCCCCTGAAGATGGACTCCACCACTACGCTTATCTTTTATTTCCACTGCTTGTTGTATTAAGACTGGATCATGAGATCCTTATTTGTGTAATACCTTATGTATGGTTTGTAATGGATGATGTACTATGATATCCACTCCGTTATGTCTTGCAAAAATGGTAATCCTGGTATTGCGAGGTATGGCATAACGGGAATCTAGGATTAAAAATCCGGGTGTTGACAACAGCTAGAGTCATTGCATGTGTGTTCTTTTCATGAAACTAGCACTAGAGTCATTGCAGGTGTGTTCTTTTCACAAACCACATATGGATCCACCAGAGTCATTGCATGTGTGTTCTTTTCATGAACCACATATGGATCCACTATTGTCATTGCATGTGTGTTCTTATCCTAAACCAGCACTAGAGTCATTGCATGTGTGTTATTTTCACAAACCACATATGCATGCACTAGAGTCATTGCATGTATGTTCTTTTCAAAAACCACATGGATCCACCAATGTCATTGCGCGTGTGTTCTTTTCACAAACCACATATGGATCCACTAGAGTCATTGCATGTGTGTACTTTTCCCAAACCACATATGGATCTACCAGTGTCATTGCATGTATGTTCTTTTCATAAAACACATGGATCAACCAATGTCATTTCATGAGTGTTCTTTTCACAAACCACATATGGATCCACTAGAGTCATTGCATGTCTGTTATTTTCACAAACCACATGGATCCACTAGAGTCATTGCATGTGTGTTCTTTTCACGAACCACATATGGATCCACTAGAGTCATTGCATGTCTGTACTTTCCACAAAACACATGGATCAAACAATGTCATTGCATGTGTGTTCTTTTCGGGAACCACATATGGATCCACTAGAGTCATTGCATGTATGTTCTTTTCACAAACCATATGGATCCACCAATGTCATTTCATGTGTGTTCTTTTCACAAACCACATATAGATCCACTAGAGTCATTGCATGTGTGTTCTTTTAACAAACCATATATTGATCCACCAATATCATTGCATCTGTGTTCTTTTCACACACCATATATGGATCCACTAGAGTCATTCCATGTAAGTCTTTTCACAAACAACATGGATCCACCAATGTTATTGCATGTGTGTTCTTTTCACAGACCACATATGGATCCACTAGAGTCATTGCATGTGTGTTCTTTTAACAAACCACATATGGATCCACCAATGTCATTGCATGTGTGTTCTTTCCACAAACCACATATCGATCCACTAGAGTTATTCCATGTATGTCTTTTCACAAACCTTATGGATCCACCAATGACATTGCATGTATGTTCTTTTCATAAAACACATGGATCAACCAATGTGATTGCATGTATGATCTCTTCACAAACCACATATGGATCCACTAGAGTCATTGCATGTGTGTTCTTTTCACAAACAACATATGGGTCCACCAGAGTCATTGCGTGTATGTTCTTTTCATAAAACACATGGATCAACCAATGTCATTTCATGTATGTTCTTTCACAAAACAAATATGGATCCACTAGAGTCATTGCATGTATGTTCTTTTCATAAAACACATGGATCAACCAATGTCATTGCATGTGTGTTCTTTTCATGAACCACATATGGATCCACTAGAGTCATTGGATGTCTGTTCTTTTCATAAAACACATGGATCCACCAATGTCATTCCATGTGTGTTATTTTCATGAATCACGAATGGATCTACTAGATTTATTGCATGTGTGTTCTTTTCATGAACCACATATGGATCCACCAATTTCATTGCATGTTTGTTCTTTTCAGGAACCACATATGGATCCACCAAAGTCATTGCATGTGTGTTCTTTTCATGAACCACATATGGATCCACTAGAGTGATTGCATGCGTGTTCTTTTCACTAAACCAGCACTAGAGTCATTTCATGTGTGTTCTTTTCATGAACCATAGCTAGAGTCATTGCAGGTGTGTTCTTTTCACAAACTACGTATGGATCCACCAGAGTCATTGCATGTGTGTTCTTTTCAGGAACCACATATGGATCCACTATTGTCATTGCATGTGTGTTCTTATCCTAAACCAGCACTAGAGTCATTGAATGTGTGTTCTTTTCACAAACCACATATGGATGCACTAGAGTCATTGCATGTATGTTCTTTTCACAAACCACATAGATCCACCAATGTCATTGCATGTGTGTTCTTTTCACAAACCACATATGGATCCACTAGAGTCACTGCATATGTGTACTTTTCACAAACCACATATGGATCTACCAGAATCATTGCATGTATGTTCTTTTCATAAAACCCATGGATCAACCAATGTCATTTCATGAGTGTTCTTTTCACAAACCACATACGGATCCACTAGAGTCATTGCATGTCTGTTATTTTCACAAACCACATGGATCCACTAGAGTCATTGCATGTGTGTTCTTTTCACGAACCACATATGGATCCACTAGAGTCATTGCATGTGTGTACTTTCAACAAAACACATGGATCAACCAATGTCATTGCATGTGTGTTCTTTTCGCAAACCAAATATGGATCCACTATAGTCATTGCATGTATGTTCTTTTCACAAACCATATGGATCCACCAATGTAATTGCATGTGTGATCTTTTCACAAACCACATATTGATCCACTAGAGTCATTGCATGTGTGGTCTTTTAACAAACCATATATTGATCCACCAATATCATTGCATGTGTGTTCTTTTCACAAACCATATATGGATTCAATAGAGTCATTCCATGTATGTCTTTTCACAAACCACATGGATCCACCAATGTTATTGCATGTGTGTTCTTTTCACAAACCACATATGAATCCCCTAGAGTCATTGCATGTGTGTACTTTTCACCAAACACATATGGATCTACCAGAGTCATTGCATTTGTGTTCTTTTCATAAAACACATGGATCAACCAATGTCATTTCATGTGTGTTCTTTTCACAAACCAGATATGGATCCACTAGAGTCATTGCATGTATGTTATTTTCACAAACCACATGGATCCACTAGAGTCATTGCATGTGTATTCCTTTCCAGAACCACATATGGATCCACTAGAGTCATTGCATGGATGTACTTTCTACAAATCACATGGATCAACCAATGTCATTGCATGTGTGTTCTTTTCACAAACCACATATGGATCCACTAGAGTCATTGCATGTATTTTGTTTTCACAAACCATATGGATCCACCAATGTCATTGCATGTGTGTTCTTTTCACAAAGCACATATAGATCCACTAGAGTCATTGCATGTGTGTTCTTTTAACAAACCATTTATTGATCCACCAGTATCATTGCATGCGTGTTATTTTCACAAACCATATATGGATCTACTAGATTCGTTCCATGTATGTCTCTTCACAAACCACATGGATCCACCAATGTCATTGCATGTGTCTTCTTTTTACAAACCACATATGTATCCACTAGAGTCATTGTATGTGTGTTATTTTAACAAACCACATATGGATCCACCAATGTCATTGCATGTGTGTTCTTTCCACAAACCACATTTGGATCCACTATAGTTATTGCATGTATGTCTTTTAACAAACCACATGGATCCACCAATGTCATTGCATGCGTGTTCTTTTCACAAACCACATGGATCCACTAGAGTCATTGCATGTATGTTCTTTTCACAAACCACATGGATCCACCAATGGCATTGCATGTGTGTTCTTTTCACAAACCACATATGGATCCACCAGAGTCATTGCATTTGTGTTCTTTTCATGAACCACATATGGATCCACCAATGTCATTGCATGTGTGTTCTTTTCACAAACCACAAATGGATCAACCATTGTCATGGCATGTGTGTTGTTTTCACGAACCACATATGGATCCACTAGAGTCATTGCATGTCTGTACTTTCAACAGAACACACGGATCAACCAATGTGATTGCATGTGTGTTCTTTTCGCAAACTACATATGGATCCACTAGGGTCATTGCATGTATGTTCTTTTCACAAACCATATGGATCCACCAATGTAATTGCATGTGTGATCTTTTCACAAACCACATATAGATCCACTAGAGTCATTGCATGTGTGGTCTTTTAACAAACCAGATATGGATCCACTAATATCATTGCATGTGTGTTCTTTTCACAAACCATATATGGATCCACTAGAGTCATTGCATGTGTGTTCTTTTAACAAACCATATATTGATCCACCAGTATAATTGCATGCGTGTTATTTTTACAAACCATATATGGATCGACTAGATTCATTCCATGTACGTCTTTTCACAAACCACATGGATCCACCAATGTCATTGCATGTGTGTTCTTTTTACAAACCACATATGGATCCACTCGAGTCATTGGATGTGTGTTATTTTAACAAACCACATATGGATCCACCAATGTCATTGCATGTGTGTTCTTTCCATAAACCACGTTTGGATCCACTATAGTTATTGCATGTATGTCTTTTAACAAACCACATGGATCCACCAATGTCATTGCATGTGTGTTCTTTTCACAAACCACATGGATCCACTAGAGTCATTGCATGTATGTTCTTTTCACAAACCACATGGATCCACCAATGTCATTGCATGTGTGTTCTTTTCACAAACCACATATGGATCCACCAGAGTCATTGCATTTGTGTTCTTTTCATGAACCACATATGGATCCACCAATGTCATTGCATGTGTGTTCTTTTCACAAACCACAGATGGATCTGCCAGAGTCATTGGATGTATGTTCTTTTCATGAAACACATGGATCAACCATTGTCATTGCATGTGTGTTCAATTCACAAACCACGTATGGATCCACCAGAGTCATTGCATGTATGTTCTTTTCATAAAATAGATGGATCAACCAATGTCATTGCATGTGTGTTCTTTTCACAAACCACATATGGATCCACTAGAGTCCTTGCATGTGTGTTCTTTTCATGAACAACATATGGATCCACTAAGTTTATTGCACGTATGTTCTTTTCACAAACCACAGACGGATCTGCCAGAGTCATTGGATGTATGTTCTTTCATGAAACACATGGATCAACCATTGTCATTGCATGTGTGTTCAATTCACAAACCACGTATGGATCCACCAGAGTCATTCCATGTATGATCTTTTCATAAAACATATGGATCAACCAATGTCATTGCATGTGTGTTCTTTTCATGAACCACATATGGATCCACTAGAGTCATTGCATGTGTGTTCTTTTCATGAACCACATATGGATCCACTAATGTTATTGCACGTGTGTTCTTTTCACAAACCATATATGGATCCACCAATGTCATTGCATGTGTGTTCTTTTGAACCACATATGGATCCACTAGAGTCAGTGCATGTGTGTTCTTTTCACTAAACCATCACTAGAGTCATTGCATGTGTGTTCTTTTAATGAACCATAGCTACAGTCATTGCATGTCTGTTCTTTTCATGAAACTAGCACTCGAGTTATTGCATGTGTGTTCTTTTTACAAACCACATATGGATCCACTAGAGTCATTGCATGTCTCTTCTTTTCATAAAATACATGGATCCAACAATGTCATTGCATGTGTGTTTTTTTCATGAACCACATATGGATCCACTAGAGTCATTGGATGTCTGTTCTTTTCATAAAACACATGGATCCACCAATGTCATTCCATGTGTTTTCTTTTCATGAATCACGTATGGATATACTAGAGTTATTGCATGTGTGTTCTTTTCATGAACCACATATGGATCCACCAATTTCATTGCATGTTTGTTCTTTTCATGAACCACATATGGATCCACCAATGTCATTGCATGTGTGTTCTTTTCATGAACCACATATGGATCCAGTAGAGTCATTGCATGCGTGTTCTTTTCACTAAACCAGCACTAGAGTCATTGCATGTGTGTTCTTTTCATGAACCACAGCTAGAGTCATTGCAGGTGTGTTCTTTTCACAAACTACGTATGGATCCACCAGAGTCATTGCATGTGTGTTCTTTTCAGGAACCACATATGGATCCACTATTGTCATTGCATGTGTGTTCTTACCCTAAACCAGCACTAGAGTCATGGCATGTGTGTTGTTTTCACGAACCACATATGGATCCACTAGAGTCATTGCATGTCTGTACTTTCAACAAAACACATGGATCAACCAATGTGATTGCATGTGTGTTCTTTTCGCAAACTACATATGGATCCACTAGAGTCATTGCATGTATGTTCTTTTCACAAACCATATGGATCCACCAATGTAATTACATGTGTGATCTTTTCACAAACCACATATAGATCCACTAGAGTCATTGCATGTGTGGTCTTTTAACAAACCAGATATGGATCCACTAATATCATTGCATGTGTGTTCTTTTCACAAACCATATATGGATCCACTAGAGTCATTGCATGTGTGTTCTTTTAACAAACCATATATTGATCCACCGGTATCATTGCATGCGTGTTATTTTTACAAACCATATATGGATCCACTAGATTCATTCCATGTACGTCTTTTCACAAACCACATGGATCCACCAATGTCATTGCATGTGTGTTCTTTTTACAAACCACATATGGATCCACTCGAGTCATTGGATGTGTGTTATTTTAACAAACCACATATGGATCCACCAATGTCATTGCATGTGTGTTCTTTCCATAAACCACGTTTGGATCCACTATAGTTATTGCATGTATGTCTTTTAACAAACCACATGGATCCACCAATGTCATTGCATGTGTGTTCTTTTCACAAACCACATGGATCCACTAGAGTCATTGCATGTATGTTCTTTTCACAAACCACATGGATCCACCAATGTCATTGCATGTGTGTTCTTTTCACAAACCACATATGGATCCACCAGAGTCATTGCATTTGTGTTCTTTTCATGAACCACATATGGATCCACCAATGTCATTGCATGTGTGTTCTTTTCACAAACCACAGATGGATCTGCCAGAGTCATTGGATGTATGTTCTTTTCATGAAACACATGGATCAACCATTGTCATTGTATGTGTGTTCAATTCACAAACCACGTATGGATCCACCAGAGTCATTGCATGTATGTTCTTTTCATAAAATAGATGGATCAACCAATGTCATTGCATGTGTGTTCTTTTCACAAACCACATATGGATCCACTAGAGTCCTTGCATGTGTGTTCTTTTCATGAACAACATATGGATCCACTAATGTTATTGCACGTATGTTCTTTTCACAAACCACAGACGGATCTGCCAGAGTCATTGGATGTATGTTCTTTCATGAAACACATGGATCAACCATTGTCATTGCATGTGTGTTCAATTCACAAACCACGTATGGATCCACCAGAGTCATTCCATGTATGATCTTTTCATAAAACAGATGGATCAACCAATGTCATTGCATGTGTGTTCTTTTCATGAACCACATATGGATCCACTAGAGTCATTGCATGTGTGTTCTTTTCATGAACCACATATGGATCCACTAATGTTATTGCACGTGTGTTCTTTTCACAAACCATATATGGATCCACCAATGTCATTGCATGTGTGTTCTTTTGAACCACATATGGATCCACTAGAGTCAGTGCATGTGTGTTCTTTTCACTAAACCATCACTAGAGTCATTGCATGTGTGTTCTTTTAATTAACCATAGCTACAGTCATTGCATGTCTGTTCTTTTCATGAAACTAGCACTCGAGTTATTGCATGTGTGTTCTTTTTACAAACCACATATGGATCCACTAGAGTCATTGCATGTCTCTTCTTTTCATAAAATACATGGATCCAACAATGTCATTGCATGTGTGTTTTTTTCATGAACCACATATGGATCCACTAGAGTCATTGGATGTCTGTTCTTTTCATAAAACACATGGATCCACCAATGTCATTCCATGTGTTTTCTTTTCATGAATCACGTATGGATATACTAGAGTTATTGCATGTGTGTTCTTTTCATGAACCACATATGGATCCACCAATTTCATTGCATGTTTGTTCTTTTCATGAACCACATATGGATCCACCAATGTCATTGCATGTGTGTTCTTTTCATGAACCACATATGGATCCAGTAGAGTCATTACATGCGTGTTCTTTTCACTAAACCAGCACTAGAGTCATTGCATGTGTGTTCTTTTCATGAACCACAGCTAGAGTCATTGCAGGTGTGTTCTTTTCACAAACTACGTATGGATCCACCAGAGTCATTGCATGTGTGTTCTTTTCAGGAACCACATATGGATCCACTATTGTCATTGCATGTGTGTTCTTATCCTAAACCAGCACTAGAGTCATGGCATGTGTGTTGTTTTCACGAACCACATATGGATCCACTAGAGTCATTGCATGTCTGTACTTTCAACAAAACACATGGATCAACCAATGTGATTGCATGTGTGTTCTTTTCGCAAACTACATATGGATCCACTAGAGTCATTGCATGTATGTTCTTTTCACAAACCATATGGATCCACCAATGTAATTACATGTGTGATCTTTTCACAAACCACATATAGATCCACTAGAGTCATTGCATGTGTGGTCTTTTAACAAACCAGATATGGATCCACTAATATCATTACATGTGTGTTCTTTTCACAAACCATATATGGATCCACTAGAGTCATTGCATGTGTGTTCTTTTAACAAACCATATATTGATCCACCGGTATCATTGCATGCGTGTTATTTTTACAAACCATATATGGATCCACTAGATTCATTCCATGTATGTCTTTTCACAAACCACATGGATCCACCAATGTCATTGCATGTGTGTTCTTTTACAAACCACATATGGATCCACTCGAGTCATTGGATGTGTGTTATTTTAACAAACCACATATGGATCCACCAATGTCATTGCATGTGTGTTCTTTCCACAAACCACGTTTGGATCCATTATAGTTATTGCATGTATGTCTTTTAACAAACCACATGGATCCACCAATGTCATTGCATGTGTGTTCTTTTCACAAACCACATGGATCCACTAGAGTCATTGCATGTATGTTCTTTTCACAAACCACATGGATCCACCAATGTCATTGCATGTGTGTTCTTTTCACAAACCACATATGGATCCACCAGAGTCATTGCATTTGTGTTCTTTTCATGAACCACATATGGATCCACCAATGTCATTGCATGTGTGTTCTTTTCACAAACCACAGATGGATCTGCCAGAGTCATTGGATGTATGTTCTTTTCATGAAACACATGGATCAACCATTGTCATTGCATGTGTGTTCAATTCACAAACCACGTATGGATCCACCAGAGTCATTGCATGTATGTTCTTTTCATAAAACAGATGGATCAACCAATGTCATTGCATGTGTGTTCTTTTCACAAACCACATATGGATCCACTAGAGTCCTTGCATGTGTGTTCTTTTAATGAACAACATATGGATCCACTAATGTTATTGCACGTATGTTCTTTTCGCAAACCATATATGGATCCACCAATGTCATTGCATGTGTGTTCTTTTGAACCACATATGGATCCACTAGAGTCAGTGCATGTGTGTTCTTTTCACTATCACTAGAGTCATTGCATGTGTGTTCTTTTAATGAACCATAGCTAGAGACATTGCATGTGTGTTCTTTTCATGAAACTAGCACTCGAGTTATTGCATGTGTGTTCTTTTTACAAACCACATATGAATCCACTAGAGTCATTGGATGTCTGTTCTTTTCATAAAATACATGGATCCACCAATGTCATTGCATGTGTGTTCTTTTCATGAACCACATATGGATCCACTAGAGTCATTGGATGTCTGTTCTTTTCATAAAACACATGGATCCACCAATGTCATTCCATGTGTATTCTTTTCATGAATCTCGTATGGATCTACTAGAGTTATTGCATGTGTGTTCTTTTCATGAACCACATATGGATCCACCAATGTCATTGCATGTTTGTTCTTTTCATGAACCACATATGGATCCACGAATATCATTGCATGTGTGTTCTTTTCATGAACCACATATGGATCAAATAGAGTCATTGCTTGCGTGTTCTTTTCACTAAACCAGCACTAGAGTCATTGCATGTGTGTTCTTTTCATAAACCACAGCTAGAGTCATTGCAGGTGTGTTCTTTTCACAAACTACATATGGATCCACCAGAGTCATTGCATGTGTGTTCATTTCAGGAACCACATATGGATCCACTATTGTCATTGCATGTGTGTTCTTATCCTAAACCAGCACTTGTGTCATTGCATGTGTGGTCTTTTCACGAACCACATATGGATCCCCTAGAGTCATTGCATGTTTGTACTTTCAACAAAACACATGGATCAACCAATGTCATTGCATGTGTGTTCTTTTCGCAAACCACATATGGATCCACTAGAGTCATTGCATGTATGTTCTTTTCACAAACCACATATGGATACACTAGAGTCATTGCATATATGTTCTTTTGACAAACCACATATGGATCCACTAGAGTCATTGCATGTGTGTTCTTTTCACAAACCACACATGGATCCACCAATGTCATTGCATGTGTGTTATTTTCACAAACCACATATGGATCCACTTGAGTCATTGCATGTATGTTATTTTCCACAAACCACATGGATCCACCAATGTCATTGCATGTGTGTTCTTTTCATGAACCACAAATGGATCCACTAGAGTCATTGCATCTGTGTTCTTTTCTCTAAACCAGCACTAGAGTCATTGCATGTGTGTTCTTTTCATTAACCACAGCTAGAGTCATTTCATGTGTGTTGTTTTCACAAACCAGGTATAGATCTGATACATTGCAAATGTATCTATAATTTTTGATGTTCCATGCTTGGTTTTATCTACTTTCTTGTGTTTTGTCCACACTTTGGAGTACTTTTCATATAATTTCTTGGACTAACCTATTAACAAGATGCCATAGTGCCAGTTGCCTGTTTTCTGCTGTTTTTGGTTCTAGGAATTCAGAAAATGAATGTTCTCGGAATTGGACGGGGCAAAAGCCAAAGTTACTATTCTCCCGGAAGACTCACGGAGCCAGAAGGAGAGTCGGAGAGGGGCCACAGGGTGGCCACACCCCCTTTGGCGCGAGCCAGCCTAGGCCGCGCCAGGGCATGGTGTGGCCCCCCTGGCTGGCCACCGACCTTGCCTCCTTCGCCTATAAGAGCCTCCCGACACCAAAACCCTAAATCGTCAATCAGAAATCCACGAAAAGTTCCGCAGCGCCGCCGCCGCCACCCAAGGGGAGATGGGGGATAGAAAGTCTCTATTCCGACACCCTTCCGGGACGGGGAAGTGCCCCCAGAGCCATCTCCATCGATCTCCACCACCATCTCCATCGCCGTTGCTGATTCCCATGATAAGGAGCGAGTAGTTCTCTCTCGAGGCTAAGGGTTCTACCGGTAGCTATGTGTTCATCTCTCTCTCTATGCATGATCTTATTGAGATCATGAGCTTGTAATCTATAGATCTACCTTGCTACTCAAGTGCTTTAATAGATCTCTCCTCTCCCCATGTGTGTGAAAGTGACAGCGTGCACACCACGGTGGCACTTAGGCTAGAGATTACAAATACTTGTTATGAGTTATATTTGGAGTTGGATAATTCTATGAAATTGTGGTGTTTGTTGGAACCATATAGAGCTCAAGGTGATAGTGTGGGGTTATGTAGATGGTAAAGGCTTACTTTGAGGTGTGTTGTTATAGCCCTACCATGGATTAGAGTGTCCAACCGGAGAGTAGTTAAGAGTAGTATCATAAAGAGAAGATATTTATATGAGAGTGTTCACTAGTGAAAGTATGATCCCTAGGACTTGTTTCTAAGCATTGATACACCATTTGCAATTAGATCTGTTACATGTTTGCTTGCTTCCATCTTTATTTCAGTTTGCTTCTAGTCTTTTCCCACGTCAACTACATGCCAGCAAGCTATTTTCTAGCACCGTTACCACTTACAATTATCCATACCACTTGTATTTCACTATCTCTTCGCCGAACTAGTGCACCTATACACCTGACAAGTGTATTGGGTGTTGGGGACACAAGAGACTTCTTGTATCATAATTGCAGGGTTGCTTGAGAGGGAATACC
>CAJUXJ010002062.1:0-12686 GCA_910589775.1 Avena eriantha
TTTTTGGTCATATATCTCAAACATGTATCGGGTCTTAAGGTTGTTGTAAATCTACCTAGAACCCCATAACTAAGGGCAATAGCTCATGAAAACGGCCATAAAATGCAAAAACGACGAGTTTTGTTCATATATCTCAAACTTTTATCGGGTCCTACAGTCGTTGTAAATCCCCCTAGAACCCCAAACCTATGGGCAATGGCTCATGAAAATGGCCATGAAACGCGAAAAGGACGAGTTTTTGGTTAAATCTCTCAAACGTGTATCGGGTCTTACGTTCGTTGTAAATCGCCCTGGAACCACAAAATTGTGGGCAATAGCTCATGAAAACGGCCATAAAACCTGGAAAAGATGAGTTTTTTGCTCATATATCTCAAACATGTATCGGGTGCTAGAGTCGTTGTAAATCACCCTAGAACCCGGAAAGTATGGGCAATAGCTCATGAAAACGGCCATGAAACGCGAAAACGACAAGTTTTTGGTTAAATCTCTCAAACGTGTATCGGGTCTTACGGTCGTTGTAAATTGCCCTAGAACCCCATACTAAGGGCAATAGCTCATGAAAACAGCCTTACAACGCTAAACAACGAGTTTTTGGTCATATATCTCAAACATGTATTAATTCTTACAGCCGATGTAAATTGCCCTGGAATCCAAAACTTTTGAAAAAGCTGATGAAAAACGGTTATAAAACCCGAAAATGACGAGTTTTTTTGTCATATACCTCAAACATGTATCGGTTCTCACGGTCATTGTAAATCAACCTGAAACCCCCAAAACTATGGGCAATAGCTCATGAAAATGGCCATAAACGCGAAAACGATGAGTTTTTGGTTGTATGTCTCAAACTTGTATTGGCTCTTAAGGTCGTTTTAAATCACACCTAGAATCCCATAACTAATGGCAATAGCTCTGAAAACGGCTATAAAACGCGAAAACAACGAGTTTTTTGGTCATATATCTCAAACTTGTATCGGGTCTTAAGGTCGTTGTAAATTGCCCTAGAACCCCATAACTAAGGGCAATAACTCATGAAAACGGCCTTAAAACGCTAAAACGATTAGGTTTTTGGTCATATATCTCAAACATGTATCGGGTCTTAAGGTTGTGTAAATCGCCCTGGAACCCCATAACTAAGGGAAATAGCTCATGAAAACGGCCATAAAATGCAAAAACGACGAGTTTTTGGTCATATATCTCAAACTTTATCGGGTCCTACAGTCGTTGTAAATCCCCCTAGCACCCCCAAACCTATGGGCAATGGCTCATGAAAATGGCCATGAAACGCGAAAAACGACGAGTTTTTGGTTAAATCTCTCAAACGTGTATCGGGTCTTACGTTCGTTGTAAATCGCCCTGGAACCACGAAATTGAGGGCAATAGCTCATGAAAACGGCAATAAAAACCCGAAAGGATGAGTTTTTTGCTCATATATCTCAAACAGGTATTAATTCTTACAGTCGATGAATTGCCCTGGAACCACAAAACTTTGGAAAAAGCTGATGAAACCGGCCATAAAACCCGAAAATGACGAGTTTTTGGTCGTACACCTCAAGCATGTATCGGTTCTCACGGTCGTTGTAAATCAACCTGAAACCCCATAACTATGGGAAATAGCTCATGAAAATGGCCATAAACGCGAAAATGATGAGTTGTTGGTTGTATATCTCAAACTTGTATTGGGTCTTAAGGTCGTTGTAAATCACCCTAGAATCCCATAACTAATGGCAATAGCTCATGAAAACAGCCATAAAATGCAACAACGACGAGTTTTTGGTCTTATATCTCAAACTTGTATCGGGTCTTAAGGCCGTTGTAAATCGCCCTAGAACGCCGTAACTAAGGCAATTGCTCATGAAAACAGCCATAAAACGCAAAAAACGACGAGTTTTTGGTCATATATCTCAACATGTATCGGGTCTTAAGGTCGTTGTGAATCGCCAAGGAACCACATAATTAAGGGATCATGAAAACAGTTATAAACCGCAAAAGTGAGCAATAGCTCACGGAAACATCCATAAAATGCGAAAACAACGAGTTTTTGGTCTTATATATCTCAAACATGTATCGGTTCGGACGGTCATTCTAAATCACCCTAGAACCTCAAAACTATTATCAATATCTAATGAAAACGTCCATAAAATGCAAAACGACAAGTTTTTGGTGTTATATATCTCAAACATGTATCGGTTCTGATGGTCGTTGTAAATCTCCCTCAACCCCAAAACTGTGGACAATTGGTTATGAAAATGGCGAAAAAAATGCGAAACTATTAGTTTTTGGTCATATCTCTCAAACATGTATCGGTTCTCACGGTCGTTGTAAATTTCCCTGGAACCCGAAAACTTGGGCAATAGCTCATGAAACAGTAATAAAACGCGAAAACGACGAGTTATTGGTCATATAACTCAAACATGTATCGGTGCTCACGGTCATTGTAATCACCCTGGAACCCCAAAACTATACGCAATAGCTCATGAAAACGGTCATCACATATCTGAAACTTGTATATCGGGTCTTAAGGTCGTTGTAAATCGCCTGGAACCCCATAGCTAAGGGCAATAGCTCATGAAAACGGCCATAAAATGCAAAAACGACGAGTTTTTGGTCATATATCTCAAACTTTTATCGGGTGCTACAGTCGTTGTAAATCCCCCTAGAACCCGGAAAGTATGGGCAATAGCTCATGAAAATGGCCATGAAACGCGAAAAAACGACGAGTTTTTGGTTAAAATCTCTCAAAACGGTATCGGGTCTTACGGTCGTTGTAAATTGCCCTAGAACCACAAAATTGTGGGGAATAGCTCATAAAAACGGCAATAAAACGCGGAAAGGATGAGTTTTGCTCATATATCTCAAACATGTATTAATTCTTACAGCTGATGTAAATTGCCCTAGAACCCCAAAACTTTGGAAAAAGCTGATGAAAACTGTTAGAAAAAACCCGAAAATGACGAGTTTTTTGTCATATACCTCAAACATTTATCGGTTCTCACGGTCATTGTAAATCAACCTGAAAACCCCAAAAACTATGGGCAATAGCTCATGAAAATGGCCATAAACGCGAAAACGATGAGTTTTTGGGTTGTATGTCCTCAAACTTGTATTGAGTCTTAAGGTCGTTGTAAATCACCCTAGAATCCCATAACTACTGGCAATAGCTCATGAAACGGCTATAAAAACACGGAAAACAATGAGTTTTTGGTCATATATCTCAACTTGTATCAGGTCTTAAGGTCGTTGTAAATCGCCCTAGAAACCCCATAACTAGGGCAATAGCTCATGAAAAAACGGCCTTAAACGCTAAAACGACGAGTTTTTGGTCATATATCTCAAACAATGTATCGGGTCTTAAGGTTGTTGTAAAATCGCCCTGGAACCCCATAACTAAGGGCAATAGCTCATGAAAAACGGCCATAAAGTGCAAACACGACGAGTTTTTGGTCATATATCTCAAACTTTTATCGGGTTCCTAGAGTCGTTGTAAATCCCCTAGAACCCCAAACCTATGGGCAATGGCTCATGAAAACGGCCATGAAACGCGAACAACGGACGAGTTTTCTGGTTAATCTCTCAACGTGTATCGGGTCGGGTCTTAAGTTCGTTGTAAATCACCCTGGAGACCACAAAAGTGAGGGCAATAGCTCATGAAAACGGCAATAAAACCCGAAAGGATGAGTTTTTGGCTCATATATCTCAAACATGTATTAATTCTTACAGCTGTATGTAAACTTGCCCTGGACCCACAAAACTTTGGAAAAAGCTGATGAAAACGGTTTAAAAAACCCGAAAATGAACGAGTTTTTGGTCATATACCTCAACATTATCAGGGTTCTCACCTGTCACTTCGTTGTAAATCAACCTGAAGCCCCAGAAACTTTGGAAAACGCTGATGAAAACGGTTTATAAAACCCGAAAATGACGAGTTTTTTGGTCGTACACCTCAAACATGTATCGGTTCTCACGGTCGTTGTAAAATCAACCTGAAACACCAAAACTAATGGCAATAGCTCATGAAAAAACGGCTATAAAAACGCGAAAACGACGAGTTTTTGGTCTTATATCTCAAACTTGTATCGGGTCTTAAGGCCGTTGTAAATCGGCCCTAGAACCCCATAACTAAGGGCAATAGCTCATGAAAACGGCCCATCAAAACGAAAAAACGATGAGTTTTTTGTCATATAACCATAAGTAAAGGGATCATGAAAACAATTATAAACCGCAAAAAGTGGGCAATAGCTCACGGAAAACGTCAATAAAAAATGCGAAAACAAACGAGTTTTTTGTCTTATATATCTCAAACATGTATCGGTTCTGACGGTCATTGTAAATCGCCTTAGAACCTCAAAACTATTGTCAATATCTAATGAAAACGTTGATAAAACGCGAACGACGAGTTTTTGGTGTTATATATCTCAAACATGTATCGGTTTCTGCTGACGGTCGTTGTAAATCTCCCTCAAACCCCAAAACTTGGGACAATTAGTTATGAAAAAGTGGCGAAAAAATGCGAAACTATAAGTTTTTGGTCGATATCTCTCAACATGTATCGGTTCTCACGGTCCGTTGTAAATTCCCTGGAACCCGAAAACTTTGGGGAATAGCTCATGAAAACAATAATAAAACGCGAAAACGACGAGTTATTGGTCATTTAACTCAAACATGTATCGGTTCTCACGGTCATTGTAAATAACCCTGGGAACCCCAAAACTGTAGGCAATAGCTCATGAAAACAGCCGCAAAACACGAAAACGATGAGTTTTTCGTCACATATCTGAAACTTGTATCGGGTCTTAAGGTCGTTGTAATCGCCCTAGGACGCCATAGCTAAGGGCAATAGCTCATGAAAACGGCCATAAAATGCAAAAACGACGAGGTTTTGGTCATATATCTCAAACTTTATCGGGTGCTACAGTCGTTGTAAATCCCCCTAGAACCCCGGAAAGTATGGGCAATAGCTCATGAAAACGGCCATGAAACGCGAAAACGACGAGTTTTTGGTTAAATCTCTCAAACGTGTATCGGGTCTTACGGTGGTTGTAAATTGCCCTAGAACCACAAAATTGTGGGCAATAGCTCATGAAAACGGCAAGTAAAAACCCGGAAAGGATGAGTTTTTGCTCATATATCTCAAAACATGTATTAATTCTTACAGCTGATGTAAATTGCCCTGGAACCCAAAACTTGGAAAAAGCTGATGAAAACGGTTATAAAACTCGAAAATGACGAGATTTTTTTTCATATACCTCAAACATGTATCGGTTCCTCACGGTCATTGTAAATCAACCAGAAGGCCCCCAAAACTTTGGAAAACGCTGATGAAAACGGTTATAAAACCCGAAAATATGACGAGGTTTTTTGTCATATACCTCAAACTGTATTGGGTCTTAAGGTCGTTCTAAATCACCCTAGAATCCCATAACTAATGGCAATAGCTCATGAAAAACGGCCTTAAAACGGTGAAAACGATGAGTTTTTGGTTGTATATCTCAAACTTGTATTGGGTCGTACGGTCGTTGTAAAATCGCCCTGGAACCCCCCATAACTAAGGGGAAATAGCTCATGAAAACGGCCATAAAATGCAAAAACGACGAGTTTTTGGTCATATATCTCAAATCTTTTATCGGGTCCTACAGTCGTTGTAAAATCCCCCCAGAACCCCAAACCTATGGGCATGGCTCATGAAAATGGCCATGAAACGCGAAAACGACGAGTTTTTGGTTAAATCTCTCAAACGTGTATCGGGTCTTACGTTCGTTGTAAATCGCCCTGGAACCACAAAATTGTGGGCAATAGCTCATGAAAGCGGCAATAAAACCCAGAAAGGATGAGTTTTTGCTCATATATCTCAAACATGTATTAATTCTTACAGTCGATGAATTGCCCTGGAAACCACAAAACTTTGGAAAAAGCTGATGAAACCAGCCATAAAACCCGAAATGACGAGTTTTTGGTCGTACACCTCAAACATGTAGCGGTTCTCACGGTCGTTGTAAATCAACCTGAAACACCAAAACTATGGGCAATAGCTCATGAAAATGGCCATAAACGCGAAAACGATGAGTTGTTGGTTGTATATCTCAAACTTGTACTGGGTCTTAAGGTCGTTGTGAATCACCCTAGAATCCCATAACTAATGGCAATAGCTCATGAAAACAGCCATAAAATGCAACAACGACGAGTTTTTGGTCTTATATCTCAAACTTGTATCGGGTCTTAAGGCCGTTGTAAATCGCCCTAGAACCCCATAACTAAGGGAATAGCTCATGAAAACGGCCATAAAACGAAAAAACGATGAGTTTTTGTCATATATCTCAAACACGTATCGGGTCTTAAGGTCGTTGTGAATCGCCCAGGAACCCCATAAGTAAGGGATCATGAATACAGTTATAAACCCGCAAAAGTGGGCCATAGCTCACGGAAACGTCCATAAAATGCGAAAACAACGAGTTTTTGTCTTATATATCTCAAACATGTATCGGTTCTGACGGTCATTGTAAATCGCCCTAGAACCCCAAAACTATTGTCAATATCTAATGAAAACGTCGATAAAACGCGAAACGACGAGTTTTGGTGTTATATATCTCAAACATGTATCGGTTCTGACGGTCGTTGTAAATCTCCCTCAAACCCCAAAACTGTGGACAATTAGTTATGAAAATGGCGAAAAAATGCGAAACTAAAGTTTTGGTCATATCTCTCAAACATGTATCGGTTCTCACGGTCGTTGTAAATTTCCCTGGGAACCCGAAAACTTTGGGGAATAGCTCATGAAAACAATAATAAAACGCGGAAAAACGACGAGTTATGGTCATTTAAATCAAACATGTATCGGTTCTCACGGTCATTGTAAATAACCCTGGAACCCCAAAACTGTAGGCAATAGCTCATGAAAACAGCCGCAAAAACACGAAAACGATGAGTTTTTCGTCACATATCTGAAACTTGTATCGGGTCTTAAGGTCGTGTAAATCGCCCTAGGACCCCATAGCTAAGGGCAATAGCTCATGAAAACGGCCATAAATGCAAAAACGACGAGGTTTTGGTCATATATCTCAAACTTTATCGGGTGCTACAGTCGTTGTAAATCCCCCTAGAACCCGGAAAGTATGGGCAATAGCTCATGAAAACGGCCATGAAACGCGAAAACGACGAGTTTTTGGTTAAATCTCTCAAACGTGTATCGGGTCTTACGGTGGTTGTAAATTGCCCTAGAACCACAAAATTGTGGGCAATAGCTCATGAAAACGGCAATAAAACCCGGAAAGGATGAGTTTTGCTCATATATCTCAAACATGTATTAATTCTTACAGCTGATGTAAATTGCCCTGGAAACCCAAAACTTTGGAAAAAGCTGATGAAAACGGTTATAAAACTCGAAAATGACGAGTTTTTTTTCATATACCTCAAACATGTATCGGTTCTCACGGTCATTGTAAATCAACCAGAAGCCCCAAAACTTTGGAAAACGCTGATGAAAACGGTTATAAAACCCGAAAATGACGAGTTTTTTGTAATATACCTCAAACTTGTATTGGGTCTTAAGGTCGTTCTAAATCACCCTAGAATCCCATAACTAATGGCAATAGCTCATGAAAACGGCCTTAAAACCGTGAAAACGATGAGTTTTTGGTTGTATATCTCAAACTTGTATTGGGTCGTACGGTCGTTGTAAATCGCCCTGGAACCCCATAACTAAGGGAAATAGCTCATGAAAACGGCCATAAAATGCAAAAAACGACGAGTTTTTGGTCATATATCTCAAACTTTTATCGGGTCGTACGGTCGTTGTAAATCGCCCTGGAACCCCATAACTAAGGGAAATAGCTCATGAAAATGGCCATGAAACGCGAAAACGACGAGTTTGGTTAAATCTCTCAAACGTGTATCGGGTCTTACGTTCGTTGTAAATCGCCCTGGAACCACAAAATTGTGGGCAATAGCTCATGAAAGCGGCAATAAAACCCAGAAAGGATGAGTTTTTGCTCATATATCTCAAACATGTATTAATTCTTACAGTCGATGAAATTGCCCTGGAACCACAAAACTTTGGAAAAAGCTGATGAAACCAGCCATAAAACCCGAAAATGACGAGTTTTTGGTCGTACACCTCAAACATGTATCGGTTCTCACGGTCGTTGTAAATCAACCTGAAACACCAAAACTATGGGCAATAGCTCATGAAAATGGCCATAAACGCGAGAAAACGATGAGTTGTTGGTTGTATATCTCAAACTTGTACTGGGTCTTAAGGTCGTTGTGAATCACCCTAGAATCCCATAACTAATGGCAATAGCTCATGAAAACAGCCATAAATGCAACAACAGACGAGTTTTTGGTCTTATATCTCAAACTTGTATCGGGGTCTTAAGGCCGTTGTAAATCGCCCTAGAACCCCATAACTAAGGGCAATAGCTCATGAAAACGGCCATAAAACGAAAAAACGATGAGTTTTTTGTCATATATCTCAAACACGTATCGGGTCTTAAGGTCGTTGTGAATCGCCCAGGAACCCCATAAGTAAGGGATCATGAATACAGTTATAAACCGCAAAAGTGGGCCATAGCTCACGGAAACGTCCATAAAATGCGAAAACAACGAGTTTTTTGTCTTATATATCTCAAACATGTATCGGTTCTGACGGTATTGTAAATACGCCCTAGAACCTCAAAACTATTGTCAATATCTAATGAAAACGTCGATAAAACGCGAAACGACGAGTTTTTGGTGTTATATATCTCAAACATGTATCGGTTCTGACGGTCGTGTAAATCTCCCTCAAACCCCAAAACTTTGGACAATTAGTTATGAAAATGGCGAAAAAATGCGAAACTATAAGTTTTTGGTCATATCTCTCAAACATGTATCGGTTCTCCTCACGGTCGTTTGTAAATTTCCCTGGAACCCGAAAACTTGGGGAATAGCTCATGAAACAATAATAAACGCGAAAACGACGAGTTATTGGTCAGTTAACTCAACATGTATCGGTTCTCACGGTCATTGTAAATAACCCTGGAACCCCAAAACTGTAGGCAATAAGCTCATGAAAACAGCCGCAAAACACGAAAACGATGAGTTTTCGTCACATATCTGAAACTTGTATCGGGTCTTAAGGTCGTTGTAAAATCGCCCTAGGACCCCATAGCTAAGGGCAATAGCTCATGACAACGGCCATAAAATGCAAAACGACGAGGTTTGGTCATATATCTCAAACTTTTTATCGGGTGTGCTACAGTCGTTGTAAATCCCCCTAGAACCCGAAAGTATGGGCAATAGCTCATGAAAACGGCCATGAAACGCGAAAACGACGAGTTTTTGTTAAATCTCTCAAACGTGTATCGGGTCTTACGGTGGTTTGTAAATGCCCTAGAACCACAAAATTGGGGCAATAGCTCATGAAAACGGCAATAAAACCCGGAAAGGATGAGTTTTTGCTCATATATCTCAAACATGTATTAATTCTACAGCTGATGTAAATTGCCCTGGAGAACCCAAAACTTTGGAAAAAGCTGATGAAAACGGTTATAAAACTCGAAAATGACGAGTTTTTTTTCATATACCTCAAACATGTATCGGTTCTCACTGTCATTGTAAATCAACCAGAAGCCCCAAAACTTTGGAAAACGCTGATGAAAACGGTTATAAAACCCGAAAAATGACGAGTTTTTTTGTCATATACCTCAAACTTGTATTGGGTCTTAAGGTCGTTCTAAATCACCCTAGAATCCCATAACTAATGGCAATAGCTCATGAAAATGGCCATAACGTGAAAACGATGAGTTTTTGGTTGTATATCTCAAACTTGTATTGGGTCTTAAGGTCGTTGTAAATCACCCTAGAATCCCATAACTAAGGGCAATAGCTCATGAAACGGCCTTAAAAACGCAAAAACGACGAGTGTTTTGGTCATATATCTCAAACTTTTATCGGGTCGTACGGTCGTTGTAAATCGCCCTGGAACCCCATAACTAAGGGAAATAGCTCATGAAAACGGCCATAAAATGCAAAAAACGACGAGTTTTTGGTCATATATCTCAAACTTTTATCGGGTCCTACAATCGTTGTAAATCCCCCCAGAACCCCAAACCTATGGGCAATGGCTCATGAAAATGGCCATGAAACGCTAAAACGACGAGTTTTTGGTTAAATCTCTCAAACGTGTATCGGTCTTACGTTCGTTGTAAATCGCCCTGGAACCACAAAATTGTGGGCAATAGCTCATGAAAGCGGCAATAAAACCCGAAAGGATGAGTTTTTGCTCATATATCTCAAACATGTATTAATTCTTACAGTCGATGAAATTGCCCTGGAACCACAAAACTTTGGAAAAAGCTGATGAAACCAGCCATAAAACCCGAAAATGACGAGTTTTTGGTCGTACACCTCAAACATGTATCGGTTCTCACGGTCGTTGTAAATCAACCTGAAACACCAAAACTATGGGCAATAGCTCATGAAAAATGGCCATAAACGCGAAAACGATGAGTTGTTGGTTTGTATATCTCAAACTTGTACTGGGTCTTAAGGTCGTTGTGATCACCCTAGAATCCCATAACTAATGGCAATAGCTCATGAAACAGCCATAAAATGCAACAACGACGAGTTTTTGGTCTTATATCTCAAACTTGTATCGGGTCTTAAGGCCGTTGTAAATCGCCCTAGAACCCATAACTAAGGGCAATAGCTCATGAAAACGGCCATAAAACGAAAAAACGATGAGTTTTTGTCATATATCTCAAACACGTATCGGGTCTTAAGGTCGTTGTGAATCGCCCAGGAACCCCCCATAAGTAAGGGATCATGAATACAGTTATAAACCGCAAAAGTGGGCCATAGCTCACGGAAACGTCCATAAAATGCGAAAGACAACAACGAGTTTTTTGTCTTATATATCTCAAACATGTATCGGTTCTGACGGTCATTGTAAATCGCCCTAGAACCCTCAAAACTATTGTCAATATCTAATGAAAACGTCGATAAAACGCGAAACGACGAGTTTTTGGTGTTATATATCTCAAACATGTATCGGTTCTGACGGTCGTTGTAAATCTCCCTCAAACCCCAAAACTCTCGACAATTAGTTATGAAAATGGCGAAAAAATGCCGAAACTATAAATTTTTGGTCATATCTCCTCAAACATGAATCGGTTCTCACGGTCGTTGTAAATTTCCCTGGAACCCGAAAACTTTGGGGAATAGCTCATGAAAACAGTAATAAAACGCGAAAACGACGAGTTATTGGTCATATAACTCAAAACTTGTATCGGTTCTCACGGTCATTGTAAATAACCCTGGAACCCCAAAACTATAGGCAATAGCTTATGAAAAACGGCCGCAAAACACGAAAACGATGAGTTTTTCGTCCACATATCTGAAAACTTGTATCGGTCTTAAGGTCGTTGTAAATCGCCCTAGCACCCCATAGCTAAGGGCAATAGCTCATGAAAACGGCCATAAAATGCAAAAACGACGAGTTTTTGGACATATATCTCAAACTTTTATCGGGTCCTACAGTCATTGTAAATCCCCATAGAACCTGGAAACTATGGGCAATAGCTCATGAAAACGGCCATCAAACGCGAAAATGACGAGTTTTTGGTTAAATCTCTCAAATGTGTATCGGGTCTTACGGTCGTTTGTAAATCGCCCTATAACCAACAAAATTGTGGGCAATAGCTCATGAAACGGCAATAAAACCTGGAAAGGATGAGTTTTTTGCTGATATATCTCAAACATGTATTAATTCTTACAGCCGTGTAAATTGCCCTGGAACCACAAACCTATGGAAAAAGGATGAAACAGTTATAAAACCCGAAAATGACGACTTTTGTCATATACCTCAAACTTGTATTGGGTCTTAAGGTCGTTGTAAATCAACCCTAGAATCCCATAACTAATGGCAATAGCTCATGAAAACGGCTATAAAACGCGAAAACAACGAGTTTTTTTCATATATCTCAAACTTGTATCGGGTCTTAAGGTCGTTGTAAATCGCCCTACAACCCCATAACTAAGGGCAATAGCTCATGAAACGGCCTTAAAACGCAAATACGACGAGTTTTTGGTTTATATATCTCAAACATGTACGGGTCTTAAGATTGTTGTAAATCACCCTGGAACCCCATACTAAGGGCAATAGCTCATGAAACGGCCATAAAATGCAAAAACGACAAGTTTTGCTCATATATCTCAAACTTTATCGGGTCCTACAATCGTTGTAAATCCCCCTAGAACCTCCAAACCTATGGGCAATGGCTCATGAAAGTGGCCATGAAACGCGAAAACGACGAGTTTTGGTTAAATCTCTCAACGTGTATCGGGCCTTACGGTCGTTGTAATCACCCTGGAACCACAAAATTGTGGGCAATAGCTCATGAAAACGGCAATAAACCCGGAAAGGATGAGTTTTTGCTCATATATCTCAAACATGTATTAATTCTTACAGTCGATGAAATTGCCCTGGAACCACAAAACTTGGAAAAGCTGATGAAAACGGCCATAGAACCCGAAAATGACGAGGGTTTGGTCGTACACCTCAACATGTATCGTTTCTCACGGTCGTTGTAAATCAACCTGAAACCCCAAAATTATGGGCATAGCTCATGAAAATGGCCTCAAACGCGAAAACGATGACTTTTTGGTTGTATATCTCAAACTTGTATTGGGTCTTAAGGTCGTTGTAAATCACC